>JANBPO010000635.1:0-34961 GCA_024336825.1 Amorphophallus titanum | reverse complement strand
CTTTTGCATTGCATGGAAGGTAGGAGATCCCTACATCCACAATTGTTAGGGCCCATTAGTAAAATTGAGAGGTTAATACATGCTAAACCATGCGGGCCACTTGAACTTAAATTTCTCATTTACTTAATATCATCAAAATCCTTCATTCTTCCACAATGGGGTTTACAATCCATCTCTTACCCCGTAACCACACCAATTGCCTCTGGAATTTTCCACCCCTTATTCTCACACATATCCATTTTCTAGGTGGAAAAATCAGCAATCTTTATCTTGGGCACCCTATCAAGACCCCATGCAAAGTCCTTTGAACTCACACTTTTCAGATTGGGCTGCTTACTCAAATACTCCTTACAACCAAGCCCAACATGAAGGACAACCCATCTACTCCCCACTACCTCAGTACCAGACTGACTTCTATTCTGATTGTTACTCACCATAGTCTGAGTGCCACCTAACCTATCCAGCTCCTCCAAAGTCTGATTTCGAGGACATGTTTAATCAAATGACTCCACTCATCTTAGCTAATCAATAATTCCTTAAAGCTCAAAGTCAAATTATCCAAGCCCAGCTTGACAAACTTGATAGAGCGCTTGAAATGGACCAATGTGCTAGCCTCCCCACTAAAAACTTTACAAATCTATTTCTTGATTATTACTATAATGTCAGCCAGAACGATCAATCCATAAATCCTCAACTCAACAACTCTCAAATAATCTTTCGTGATGAGGAGTATACAGGGCAGTCATATTAGGAGAACTGGGAGGAAGCTAGTGAAGCTCAAGTTGTGATGACCAAGCATAATCATGAATAAAATAATGGGGAGCCTAAGTTGGGAAGAGAAGAAGAGAGAAATGAACATCTGATCTATACTCAAATGTCTCTCCCTCAATTTGACAAAACTCTCTTTGAAGATGGGGCGGAAGAAGTAGTGAGGATAGAAAAATAATTGAGCATTTATTTGAACAATGCAACTGGGGTCAATGAGGAGTTAAATTTTTTGCATTAAAATCTTTATGACTAGGCAACCTTTAATCCAGAGGAGATGATCGAGCTCTCGCAAATTCCTAAAATGCATGAACAAAATTCTGACCACGGCAATCCTAGAGATCTTTCTAAAATTCTTCATGTTGATTGGTCAAATCCACCTGAAATGCATGACCATCACTGCGTCGAGGAATATGTTCATTTTCCTTGCCTCCTGGACAACGAACTTGTGGTGGAATCTTTTGACGCCCCTCCCATTCCTGATTTTCCTCACCTTAACTTGATGCTAGACAAGCCCACACTTGAGGATGATCAAATATCTGTCAACAGTAATAAGGTCTACATCGCTACATTCGCACCTTCTACAGACCTTAGGGAGGAATATTTCAACATTCATGACATGATCCTTAGCAATGTTCTTCCTTCATTCTATGATCAGAGTGGTCCTTTTGAGCTGAATCCACCTTGGTCTTTCATTGTTGATTCTCCTAGTCTCCTTGACACTGATCTATTGCTTGAAACTCCTCTCCCTTTGATCCCTTCTCATCTCACTAATGTTCATGAAATATCTAAAATTGAGGTAGAGAAAGATATTTTGCTTGATAATAAGGTCTTCATTAATATTTTTAACACTTACCAAGACCACATATGGGAAGAAAGTTTTCTTGTCATTAATCAGGGGAATCCTTTTGCCCTAACTAATCTGTCATGGTATTTTCCTTAGGAAATCCAATCAAAGTACGGTTGTTAACCCATGCATCGTATGATCAATCTAATTGTGATGATAACAACCACTCTAGCCGCTCCGTAATCATGCTCAATCTCATCTTGTTATGGTATAATGCTTGGTTTTTCAATAAAGATGAGATAACGTAGTGGCTCATTCTTAAATCTACATGTTGGTTATAGAGCTTTAATGCATCTGGCTGGAGACGTTAAACTTAGCACTTCTTGGGAGACAACCCACAGTTTTTGTGATTTTCATGTGCTAATAAATGACTTTTGGGAGGCAGCCCAATATTTTTGTTATTTGATGCTTTACTTTTAGTGTGTTTTTCAGTCGTTAGGTCAAGAAGAGGAGGAGCCGTCGTCATCCATGTCAATAACAGAGTGATTTGTCCCGCCCATCAGGTTGTATCCTTCCATCCCAACCGTATTCTCTATTTACTTGTTCTCTTTTCTTTCTATTGCATATGCCATTGAGGATAATGTCATTCAAGTTTGGGGGGAGAAAGAAAAATTTTTGTTTTCACTTCATGTGAATACAACCCAATATGAATTCTTGCTTGATATCCTACATTGCTGCCTGAAAATGAAAATCGTTGTCCCGGTCACAGAAATGATCTTATTGCATGGGACGACAGATCAAACGGCGCGGTGGTTTCATTGGTTGGAAGATAAGCACTCAATCAGGCTGCATTCGCCCATTATTGGGTTGTTGCCGATCCCAACGGCGATCCGACTGCTCGGAACGCCCGAACTAAAAAGCTATGCTAAAAGAGAGACGGATCGCTTACTCGAAAGTTGGCAGCGGACACCTGCCACTGCGAATCTGGATGGACTGGCGCTCTGGTTGAAAGTTTACGCCTTGCTCGTCAAAGTGGACGAAACAGTTTCAGCGTGGGCGATCAACCTTGCTTATGATGGTCACACGCCGAAGCAGCTGGCATTCCCACTCTTCTTGATCGTGGCGAACGCGCCAGACCTGAGCATCGTACTTCGAGGGCTGAAATGCCCATTATTTTCAGAATACACGGGCGGCTACAATTCGTGGAGATGGGGTGGCGCACTCCTTCCAGAAAAGTCGTCCCCGGACTTAGTCCCTGAAGTCGTGGCCAAGTGCTCCCTGACTACCGCAGGTTGGATCATCTCCAACCTGAACGCCGCGGAGTTATCAACTTGGGCTATTCGAGTACTGACGACAGCGAATCAGGCTGTCGCCGCGAAAGGAGATTCGATCGAGAGATGCGCCATCGTCCAGCGAGTCGAAGAGGGGGACAAATTAGGCATCGTCTCGCACGAACGACTACCACTGGGCAAAACTAGTCACCACTCGATCCTCAGTTCGACGTGGGGCATCGACAGGTCCTCCGAGGTAGCCTCGGCTACCAATGATCAGTATAAGTTAGCGGCAGAAGAAGCTGACGAGGAGATCTCGAGGCGTCGAACGCTGCCTCAACGCGAACTGATTGAATTTAACGCGTTCGGACCATTGGGACAATGGTGCCAGCAAAACAAGAATGAGTTCACTGCGTTTGCCGTCAACTTCCTCAAAAACTACTCTGAGCTAAACGTGGGGCGAGTGTGGGAACTCGCGACCTTCGCGTCAGGAATATTTGTCCTACTGCTTCGGAATAATCCAGATCAAGCGATCTCACTTTTTGCGAAACAAAATCGCAATCTTCGTGTGATCGACGGGGACACGGGGCTTACTTGGGCATCGACAGAAATCTGGAATTCATCTCTTACTGGAGTACCCGTTATCGAGGAAGCGCGCCTCAATTATTTGCTCAACGCTGCAAGTGACGAGGCCATCCTTCAGCACGTCCTCATGGCTCGCAGGAACGGGGTGAATTTAGAGAAGCTGGCTTTTGATCTTCTGAAAGAACCTCGTGCTAAGGAAAGAGCATTGGCTGTTTCGTTGTTGGCCTTTGTCGGATCCCGCACTGCTGAAGAAAAGCTATCGGAGCTACGAAGTTCGGACTCCAGCTTCTGGGTACGCAGTCATGCTCATTGGGCATTTGAAGTTTCAGCGACCGAAAACGATTGCCGAGCTTGGTACGCAGCAACGCTGGCAGAAGACGGTTCCTTGTCCCGATTGGAAGCGCGGCTCGTAGCAATGAAAAAAGCCCTAAGCCCGACTACTGAAATATGGCGTCACTCCGTGGAAGAAGAGGCCGGTTTAACCCGTTGGGAAAGTCGGTCTCGTGCTCGCCTAAAATTGTTCTGGGAACATAACGAACCGAATGCATTTCGAGAAGGAGTCTGGAAAATCCTTGGGCGTAAGTTGAGCGAGTATTGCCGAGGTGAGAGTCTCAAAGAGGGCGTAACCAGCCGGCAATATCCCTGGTGGCGACCTGAGCTCTAGTTCGAAACTTCCAATTAATCCTCGGCGTGGTTATGGGTCCCTTTATTCTTTGCGACAAATTCCACCTACAGGCGTTCCGCACGAAAGATTGAAGCCTGCGGCGGTAAACGGGGGCGTCCATTAATAAAGAAAATGGCGCTTTGACCGCCGCAGAGCCACGATGGCGGCACGTCGATGAACACCGCGCGCCATCCCAGGGACCTTCCAGTGACAGTGCCGGTAACTCTGCAACGCACCGGCAATATTCGCTCATACATCGAGTGCGGCAGGAAAGTTTGAGACTCTCGTAGCAGCGAGTGCACCGTCTTCGTCAATCTGGCTGAAGGCACAGATTTGCTGAACATCTTGGACCGTAAGGCTCATGGTAAAAATTGAAACAATCCCCCGTCAGTTGAGTAAATAAGATCGCCGCCCTCGGAGACATCTAATTTCCTTGGCCTGTCGAGGCCGCTTCGTATTGCTGTTACGTCATTCGTTCGGAGACAATACTTCCAGATTTTCCCCTCTGGAAACGGAAGACACTCGCAGAAAAAATTATCAAATATTCATTATCATGATTGACATTTCATGGCATGCATTGCATCCTTCCCTTTATGCCAATTTCGCCTATTTTAATAAGGCTTAGCCCCTTGACCCAAAATCAAGAATTGGTTATTCCCTAACTTGCTGCAGGCAAGAGGTTAAGCCTAAAATAGATTTAATCTATTTTTCTTGTTTAAGTGTGTGCAGGGACAGGTATGCAAGCAAGTTTTAGCATTTTCCAGATACACGGTCCTTTGGAGACCATTTTTCATCCCTTCCACGGTCAACAGAGTGACCGTCTCACTCCATACACGGTCTCCATAAGACTACTTCCGATTGCCAGAACCATCACTCGTCAGACTGTGGCTCTTCTCTGCACTCAGAGTTCAATGGTCTATGCCAGGCCTCTTATTGTTTTGAACGGTCCACCTAAGCACTATTCCACTCTATTACGATCTATCGATAGACCATTTTTCTCTCCAAAGGCCCCTTTTCGAGTTCCTACTGTTGGTTTTCTAAGCAGTTCATCAAGGGCCATTTACCAATTTTGGGTGGTTAGACTCTGACCGTTTACAACGTTAAGCAGTCCATTCCTGGGCTGTGTTCATCCTGAGATCCTCCTCGATCCACACAATTACATAAAAGGAAGGCCAAGTTCAAATTTCATGCAATCAAACCATTTCATCCCAATCATTTATTCAAAATCAAACATTTCATTCTATTGGGTCTATATACATCATCAAAATCAAAGGAAAATCACTCAATCCTCAGTCGGGCATCCCTGCGAGGTCTAATCTCTCTCAACTCCCTCACATACGCCTGACGCTCAACTAGAATCTCTGTCACCTCCACTGGTAGGGTGCGTACCTTGCTGACCTCTCACATGATCAGGGCACTCCTGACCATCCCCTCGTCCTCCTCTATCCCAAGTCTCCTCGCCTATAGCGTAGGAAGGTGGGGTAGGGCTGGAACTATAGTACGGGGGAGTCCAACCTGTAGGAAGCACCAGTGGGGGCTGTACATCGCCAGGGCAGTGTCACCCACAAGCCTCAAGTCTAATCCAAGCCTCCTAGGAAGCCTGAGGATAGTGCCATGGAGGAAGGAAGGGCACATCACGAACCGGTCCATGGGCAAAGTATTGATGTAGAGGCGCCATTCATCCCTGGTCTTCTTGTCTGATGTCCTACACTCTAGCTGTTGAGAAAACCTGAAAGCGCCACCAATAAAGAAGAGGGGATGGCTCCCAAAGATCCGACTGACAGAAGTGATATCCTCCCTATGCGTGAACTTCAGTCTAACTCCCATCCAGCACTCTAGAAGAATCATAAAGCCAAAGAGTGAACCCCCCAGGGTAGCTGAGCTAAGGCCCTCGTATAGATAAGAAAGGATGGCCTAGGAGATGGAAAGACCCTGCCATAGTCCACTAATGGTGCTAAGGATAGGGATGTCTAGGACGTGGTCGACAGAGGGGAAGAGTATGGCCCTACATAGACAAATGGAAGCAGCCTTGGCTATGGCTTCATCCCACCCACACTTGTTCTTGCATTGTGCTATAACCCACTAGTTAAGAGGCAGCAAATGGATGTGGTGTTGGCTAATTGTGGTGCGGATGTCCTTCATGGTAGGAATGAACTCTCCTAAGATGAGGGTAGGATCTACAGGGGCAACGGTATGGCAAACTAAGTATTCCTCACCCACCTTGGACCTAGGGAAGGACAAGTAGGTCTCTACCTCCTTTAAAAGGATGGTGGCCTCAAAGGATGGGAAAATGAATGTGTGTGTTAGAGGGTGTCATATCTCTACCAAAGCTGAGATGCTGTGCCAATCTAGGGAAAGTTTGGGGCAATTCTTGGCTAACACTAGAAGAGGATGTAGATGCGAAGACCTAAGGAGGGATGTCACTGATATGGGTAGTTCACAGATCATGGGAGCCATTCACTTCAAGGTGGAATAGCACCTAGGACCGCGTAGAAGCTGAGGTGATAACAGAAGAAAAAGGAAAAGAGAAGAAGAGAGGAAGAGGATATAAGTATTTATTAAGGAAATTAAATGAAATTGAAAGAATTGCATTAGCTTACCTCTCTAATGGGGCTAGAGCTCAGATGTCTGGGAATGTAAGTCAGCCTTTGGAGCACCCCATACTCCTTTCTAGCTGACTTTGGCCCATCATAAGCAGCCCTATCTGTTGTGCCCTTGGGTTTTGATGATAGCAAACACTATGGTTCAAACACAATGGTTCAATGTGCATTAATGTGCATTTGCTGCATGACACACTATGAGTCAATGTCAATGTGTGTTTGGTGCATGATACTACGCTCTGATTGACATGATCGTTATAGACATCGTCACACCACTTCCGAGTATCTTCTGCGCTCGGGGCGTGACAACTGCATACTAACCAGTAATTCTATCTTACTCGCAGGAACCAATGGCGTGTGGGCTTGTTAGGCTTACGTTTGGCCCCCAGGTGGTTCTTGCGCATGCCCAACATGGGTACCTTGCCATGCCCACTGGTTTTGGGAATATGCTGTCGGTCGTAGGATTTCCAAATTTCCTAAGCATCACCTTTGTCGACCTATTGGAGGTCGAAGGTGACAAAGTGAACAAGACAGTCGCGACTGCAACCATGATTCCTTCAGGGGTGAACCTTCCTCGGAGGGTTGCTCCCCATCAGCATGTCACTTCCTGTTTCGTTAATCATGTGAATTACCCGGCTCGCCCTGCCAATGACAAGATGTCTGGCCGAAGGGAGACAAGGAATCAGAGGCGAAGGAACGCTGTCGCTCCCCGAGGATGACTTTTAGCCTTCGGGAAATCACTGATGGTCAGTGACGTTCGGATATTCTTAAACCGCCATGACGTAGAGGTCCTTCCAGACCGGATCATGCTGACAGTACCCGTCGACAATACCTTCCAGGCATTGGCTAGCCGAAAGGCAAATTTCAACAACAACAACCAAGGGAGGTTGACGCCAAAACCAACAAAGTTTAAGTAGATATGGGTCCCTAAAAGGACTCGGGGGGGCAAATCTAGCCCTGCAAGACCCAACCCAGGCTGTTCAACACCCCAGGAGAGGCGAAAGAAGAAAGATGATGGAAATGGAAGAAGTTGCACCAGTGGTGCGCTCACCCACCTAAAGAGCATGTACAAGACAGGCTGATGCTGTCCACGCCTCACGACGGGAAAATAGGACTGCTCGACTATTGCGGCTGACCTATATGTCGCCAGTCCAAGATCAAACATTGCCCCTAACCCTATCCCCGCGACGCAGTTGAGAGGACATGACCGGAATGGTCTGGAATTATTTTCGTGGTTTAGGGAATTCTTCCCTGGGTCAGCAAAGATTGCTTCGCACCATAGGCGTCAGAGAGGAAGAAGAAGGAGGAGCCCGGACGTCATGTATAGACGTCAAGGGATATGAAGATGGTTTGGACGTAGAGTCTACCACTGGCCCTCTGCAAAGAAAAGAGAAAGAAAGGATTTCATTTTTCAAGAGGTTGACCTTCCCTAGCCAGA
The DNA here is from genome assembly GCA_024336825.1 of Amorphophallus titanum. Lineage (NCBI taxonomy): Eukaryota > Viridiplantae > Streptophyta > Magnoliopsida > Alismatales > Araceae > Amorphophallus > Amorphophallus titanum. Next base: position 26,851 of record JANBPO010000635.1, on the reverse strand, counting down.
GGAGAAGGGAAGTTCAAGGAAAGGGGAAAAGGATGCATATTTTCACCTGCCATATGGTAGGAGTGACCAGCCGATATGGAGCATTACCCAAGGAGTTGGGTGAGTTGACCAAACTAGCCGAAAGGCCCGGGCCAAGTATAAGGAGAAGTAAAGCTGCAGAGGAGATGATCAAGGTGGCCCAAAGTAGTGAAGCTATTACCATGTTAATTGCTAATGTAGTGACATCAGAAGAAGTGGATGTTCCACTGCCAGTCCCATCAGAAGGTACGCTAGACAAAATGTTGGGGGATGTGCCTATGGCCACGGGGTTGGACCTGGCTATCCTAATGGTCTTACACCGATATCAGCAAGAAATTGAGTCGCTGAAGAGGTAGCTAAATGAAAGGGCTGAACAGACTCCTACCTCCATGCACCAAGACATGCATGCTGAGTCCTCCCGGGGGATCTCCAACTCGATCGAGACTACACCGCCCGCTACTCCGCAGCTGATGAATTATGAAAATGCTCCAGTCCAACAGGTTCTGCCATCGCCGCTGGTGTGACCACCAATGCCCCAAGTACAATAGTTGCCATTGGTAGCACAACCCACTCCACATGCTACGGCCATGACAACACCTTTCACACACCAGTCTGCGCACTTCTACCCAGAGACGGTAGACCCCGTAATGATGAATAAATTGATGGTGGAAAGGATGATTGAGATGAAGTTGTCAGAAAGGGCTGATGGTGATTTTGACACCTTTGATACATACCGAGTGCCTTACCCGCCACAGTATGCTGCAAAGAGGTTGTCACCCGGCATTAATAAACTACCCAAGTTCAAGAAGTTTAACGGGCAGGGCTCTCCTAGGGAACACATAGCCTATTACATGACAGTGATGGGTGACCTAGCGACGGATAAAGCTTATCTACTGAAATTCTTCGGGTCATTGATACGCACAAACCCATCGTTGAAAAAGTCGTGCCACAATTTTAAAATATTCGCACTCACTCACTTTTAAAGATAGGAAAATCAAATATATAGTGGTAAGTGGAGTCGATCCCACGAGGAGGAAAAATTTTTATTTTAATAAGTTAGAAAAATACCTTATGCTGAAAGGAGGGTGAAAAGAATGATAGGAACGCACAGGAAGGAATGGCGTATGGTTAATCATTCTGGAAGACTGGGATAGAGATGACTGGATGGAACATGGGCGTGCCAGTTGATTTCGCGACGATCTCTGGCAAAACCAAGTGTTTGACTGGGGATGTGCCACCAGGGCACGACACCTGAGCATGAAATGTTGTGCGCCATGTGGAGAGAAAGAGGTTCCGCTGGTATGAGTGTAGGCGATTGTGGGTGCTCGTGTACTAGACGTCTTCCCCACTGATCACAAGCAATCAGTGTTTATTTTACATCGGGTGGATCCCGAACACCTTTGTTTCTACTGCCGAAGAGAAGTCAGGGACCCTAGGAGCCGCGACGTCGGGAGGGCTTAGTCCGTGCAACAGCGATAGGGCAACAGTAACAAAGTAGGGATAACTAGGGGCAGAGAGACTAGTTCTAGTGAGGGTGGGGATCTGTTCCCTGACTGGGCTACATAACGATGTGCCATGAAAGGCATCTATAAGGGGGGATGAGAGCCCGATTAGAAATGCTTGCAAGCCATGGGACAATTCTGTAATGGGTGATGGTCCCCGGGTCATTGCATTATTATGTGGGTAGTTTCGCATTTGTACATAGTGTTTGTCAAAAGGACCTGTGACTTAACAGGCTGCCGCCCGAGGGGCATCACAATGTATTCCCGATGTGAGACAGTGTCGAGATCGAGGAGGTAGGGGTGCCGTGGGTGTTGGGTTCGATAGGTGCAACCGGATCTAGAAGGGGGGGTTGAATAGATCCTACTGAAAGACTATGACCGATTAAAAACTTTAGCTAATTAGGCCATAGACAACTACTAGAGTGCACATGAAGCACTAGACTTAAAACACAGCGGAATAAGTAGAGATGGCTCGAGTGAGAAAGGCAAAGCACGGTCCTACGGGCTTGAGTGTGCGATGGAGATAACCAAGATTGTAGACATTGAAACACGCACACAAACCTGTGAATGGGGATAGAGAAGATGGAGCAATCTCACAAAGTCCACAAACCACAACACGGGAATTTTTAAGGTGGTTCGGTTGCAAACCTGCAACCTACGTCCTCACCAAAATGGTTAGGCTTCTACACACGCTGCGAATGCAGCACCATACGGGAATGATGCCCCAACCACAAACCAGAGAATACCCTCTGTCTATCTTCCTGCACACCAATCGGTAGGGACGGTTCACCACAGACCGGAGGCCCCTCCGTCTGTCTTCCTAGACATAAACTGGTAGGGACGGTTTACCACACGAGGATGAAATCCTCTCCATACACACACGGAACAAGTCCTACACACACACACACTCACAAAAACAGACAAAAATCAAGCTGCAAGTGTAGAAACCACACTTGGGACAGACTCCCAAGAACACACAAGGCTGAGCACAGCCAAGGACTCACTTCCGATCTCTAAATAGAGTACCAGACACACACTTGAAACATTGATTTTAGAAAAGTAAAAAGATAGCCTAAGGCAAGGCAGGAGGAATGCACTGTGGCTTCTGATCACTGTGATGAAGCACTACTAAGCTTGAGGCTGGCTGCAAAGATGGGATGCACTCCCATCAGCTTCTTCTTCCTCTTTTACCACTGGTTTAGCTTGAACCAGGGCTGGGCTGTTCTCTCTCCTTCTTTTCTCTCTCACAGATACTCTTCTTTAAATGCTCGAAGTCGTGGCTTTTTCTCCCTCTCAACTGCTTGCACGGATGCTCTTTGTAGAAGCTTAAGGGCGAGGCTCTCTCTCTGGGTAGCAGCAGCAACACACTACACTCTATGCATGGGGCCTTTCCTTATTATAACCGCAATCAACCCTTTCAGAAGGAGATCTCTGGCTGAATGTGATTGGCTCTTCATAAGCTATTATTTGTCTTCAAGAACATTTTGTCTTGGCAGCCTCTGATTGGCTAAGGAGGTAGCAGAGAAAATTTCTAGCATTTCGTTACTTTGGTTGACCAGAGAATGTGTGAGAGGAGCTTCCCAAGAAAGATGTGTAGCATCTTCTTCTTCTGCAGGCAGGACTGTCATGGATGTCTTTTTGTCCTGCGGGATCTCACTGACAGAGCACGTGATTAGGTGGAGGCAAAAACGTGGGTACCGAGATTGGTGACTGTTCCCAGATATGGTAACCTGCTTTTCCATTGATCAAAAGGACTGATATAGCAACCCAATGATGACAAGGATGGTTGACTGATCAGGGAGACCTTTCCAGACCTCAAAAGATGCATTTTTGGGTATTTGTAGTTCCTATTTTAGCTCTCTAGATCCTTTACTAATTGGTACGCCACTAGCTTTACTTGGGCCTTGGCCCTATCTTCTTCGAGCAGATCTAGGCCTTCTTAGAGAGCTTGGTTGTTCCTAGCCTCGTCGAAGTGTCCCACTCGTAGGGTGGGATTGGATATCTCTACTGGCACCACCGCCTCGGTGCCATAGGCGAGATTAGAGGGTGTCTCCCCGGTGGTAGCTCTAGCAGTGGTCCGGTGAGCCCATAGGATGCTTGAGAGTGCATCTATCCATGACTCGCCTACTTGATCCAACCTGGTCTTGATGCCGTGAAGGAGCGTCCGGTTAGCATTCTCTACTAGCCTGTTAGCCTGGGGGTGTCCTACTGAAGTGTAGTGGTTCTAGACCCCCAGCTCCGAGCACTTCTCCTGGAAGTCGGTGCTCGCGAATTGTCGGCCGTTGTCAGTCGTGAGGACCCTAGGGATCGCGAAACGACAGATGATGCTCCGTAGCACGAACTTCCAGACTGCCTCACTCGTGATCTTCCCTAATGGCTCGGCTTCGATCCACTTGGTGAAGTAATCGATAGTGACGATGAGAAACTTCTTTCTCCCTTGAACCTCTGGGAAGGGGCCCAATATGTCGACCCCCTAGCGAGTGAACGGGCGGGGCTCTGTGAGCGTGTGGAGTGGTGTGGCCGGTTGGTGGTGTAGGTGAGAGAACTTCTAGCACTAGGGGCACCTTCGGACGTAGTCGAGACAATCTTGTTGCAATGTGGGCCACCAGTACCCATGGTGAATTAGCATCCTTGCGAGTGCTCGCCCTCCTACATGGCTTCTGCAGAGCCCTTCGTGGACCTCCTGAATGGCCTGGTTGGCCTCCGTGGGGAACAAGCACTTCAATAGCGGGGTTGACAGGGAACAACGGTATAATCTACCATTTGCTATTGTAAAGTGAGTTGCTCTTGCCCGCGTGTGTTGCGCTTCAGCGCGATCATCCAGGAGTTGCTGTCGGAGAAGAAAATCTAAAAGGGGATCCATCCAAGAGGGCTCGTAGTTGATGGCGTTTACCTGGAGTGTAGGTTTGTCTATGCTCGGAGCCAACAACTCCTCTATCAAGATAGACCTTGAATTGGAGATCGTCGTGGCAGACGCAAGGCGTGATAGGGCATCTGCTTAGGCGCTATCTTCTCGCGGGATGTGAACCATCTCGAAGTGTGAGAACTCCCCTGCCGTGGCTCTGGCCTGCTCTAAGTATTTGATCATGGTAGGCTCCCGCGCTTCAAACTCTCCTTTCACTTGATTGGCGTTAAGCAAGGAGTCGTTGTACGCCCGCACACTGGTTGCTCCCAAATGTCTCGCCATGCGTAGCCCTGAGAGAAGTGCCTCATACTCGGCTACGTTATTTGTGATTGGAAAGTTGAACCGCAATACATACTATAGCTCTAGTCCCTCCGGCGATAGGAGGACCAGTCCAGCTCTGCTTCCCGCGGCGCAGGATGATCCATCGACGTATAACTCCCAGATGGCCCTGGGAGACTGGTCGAATGGGTCTTCAGTCGGTAGAGTGCATTCGGCGATGAAGTCGGCGAGAGCCTGGGCTTTGATAGCCGTCCTTGGACGGAACTTGATGTCAAACTCTCCTAGCTCAATAGCCCACTTGACCAGCCTACCTGAGGCATCCGGGTTCTACAAGATCTGGCGGAGGGGCTGATTGGTGAGGACGATGACAGGATGAGCCAGGAAGTATGGCCGTAGCTTGCGAGCGGGCGTAATGAGCGCGAGGGTGAACCTCTCGATCTGCGAGTACCGAAACTCTAGGCCCTGTAATGCTCAACTGACGTAGTAGACGGGCTTCATTATTCCTGCTCCTTCTCGGGCGAGCACGGCGCTCATTATGCTCGGCATCACCGATAGGTACAGGAATAAATCCTCTCCCTTCTGGGACTTGGCGAGGACCGGGGGTGATGCCAAGTAGTGTTTCAACTCTTCGAACGCTTGCTTGCACTTCTGCTCCCAGTTGATTTGTCCCTTATTCTCGGGTGCTTGATTAGCCTGCTTGATTAGCCGGAAGAAGGGAAGGCACCATTCGACAGCTCGGGATAGAAATCGAGTCAGCACTGCGATGCGTCCGGTGAGACATCGTACGTCTCTGACTCGCCCCGGCCGCTGCATCTCGAGCACAGCTCGGATTTGGTCGGGGTTGGCTTCAATCCCTCGATGGGTGACGAGGAAGCCGAGGAATTTCCCGGACCGTACCCCGAACGCGCACTTGGTCGGGTTGAGCTTCATGTGGTATCTTCTGAGTGTGGCGAAGGTTTCCGCCAAGTCGTGCAGGTGCTCGGCAGCTCGGAGCCTTTATTTTTGCTGTGCTTGGTGATTTACCGGTGTTCTGACCCTTTCTCTATGCTTTGTCTTGCAGCTATGGCGCACTTTGGCAGAGATGGACGGGTCTTGAGACGGATGGCCTGCGAGGAGGATCACTGGGTGCGGAGGACCGATCGACAGATGCCCCCTCTGGGCCTGCCGGTGGTTACCGTGGCTAGCATAGAGCATCTGGATAGTCGGCATATAGTGGTGGCTGAGGGTCCCCTTGGCGAGAGAGCCGCTAGAGTCGGGACTATAGAGGTGGCCAAGATTCAGGAGGCCGACAGCATGTACATCTATGACAGGAGTGGAGGCTACCCGTTGGAGTTCCCCCTGGATTGGCATTTGTTTGAGTTTCTCCGGAGCTACGTTCCTCCTGGCATGGAGGAGGATGACTCGCGGATTCCTGGAGCCCATCGTCGGCTGTGGACGTCAAAAAATGACGACGAGGATCTCATGGCACCTGCGGCACTCGTGCCTACGTGCGAGTCAAAGGCGGGAAGGCCGAATAAACCCATAACTCGCTCGGCCAGGATGAGAACTCACTCGAAAGTCCGCTACCCATTAAGGGAGCCCCCGGGCAGAAGATCTCTACGATTGGCCATGCCAAGAGGTGAATCAAAGAAAAATCAGGGATTTCAGCACAGTCTCGGCACATGTCGAAAGTCATGCAAAGTCTCCGATCGAAGCCTAGAAATGACAAATGAAATATTCGGGATGCCATGCACTGCAACTAAAACATCCTGGGAGTGTCAGCACTTATATAAATGGTTTCAACTTCGAAAGGAATCTATTCGGTGCTTAAAATGGCACGAAGAGGCCCTAAAACGGTGCGGTGAGGCTCTTAACCGAGGCGCCCTAAATCGGCTCCCCCCTTGTGTTGCATTGAAACGGCGCCATCTTATGCACAACCTTACCCGACGCGCCTATGTGCCATCTTGAAAAGGCTAATACGGCGCGCTGATCTCGTATGGGTTTGAAACGGCGTGGGTGAATAGTGACTGTGTCATTTCAACCCAAATGTCATCCTCCTTCAAGCACTGATGCGGCGCGCCCCATTGGAGGGTTTACCCAGCGTGGGTTAAAATGACGTGCCCTCTAGTCGCGCCATTTTAACCCCTCATTTTCAAAGTGCCCAGCAAGCCCTTCCAAGTGTTAACATGACGCCGCACCACCGAATGACCCATCCCGTCATCAATGCGAGCCTTGCACTGCCGGCTGCTCATGCTCTACAAGTGATGGTTGCGTTAACATGGCGACCATGGAGGCTCGACACCAACGGCTCGCGACGTGGGCAAGCATCTGGCACTCGCCATCGAGCAAGAAACCACAGGGGGGGCACTCCTTCCGCGATATATAAGCCAAGCAATTTCAAGGAATAGCAGAGATTTTCTGGCCCGTAAGAAGAGAAGAGAAGCAAGGTCGTCAGCGGAAGGGTGAAGTGGAGAGGTGTGAGGGTGAAAGGTGGGTTTGGGGTTGAAAGCTTTGTGTTTTTACATTCCTCTTTGGTCAAGATCTTCCTCCCCTCCTCTCTCCAACTATGTATTCTATTTTTCTTCTCAAGATGAACTCCCTCTGTTAAGAAGCATCTTCCTGTTGTATGGATGAATAAAAGGAGAGAAGTTTCTTTTTTGGTTATAAGTCTAGCAATGTCAATCTCACTCCTCTCTCTCACTCTCTGATCATCCTGGGGCCTTGAGGGCTGCTCATCCATGGCATGATCCTCAAGGTAACCCCTCCTACGGATGAACATTCGTGCCCCTTGTGGTAAATATTCACCCTGTCCCGAAGATCCATCACCCGTGAACTGTGTTCACTCTTGAAGGCTAACCCTCGAGTGCTCCACGCTCGCACATGGGCTAACGGACCGCCGTGAGGCCACTCCGCATGTTGGGAGTTCACCACCGGAGCAAATCGGTGGGTGGCTCTCGCTTCTCTCTTTGGCAAGCCCCGGTCCGGGGGAGGTGCTGTCGGATTTTCTCCAGGTCAAGAACACCAAGAATGACGAGCAAACGAGCCATAAAACTCACTTGTGGTTGAACAAAAAAAGAAAACACAGTAAACGCCTTGAAACTCTCGGGAGAAATTGATACAGCGCGATCACTATTCGATCGCGCCGTTTCAACCTACTCTTCAAAAGCCCCATTTTCCATTCTTTGGTTGAAACGGCGTGCCATATTTGTATTACTGTAGCTATAATTCCGGCGCGCTTATTTTCATTCAAAAAAAAGGATATTGCAACCCTTCCCGGTGTGGGCGTGCCGATTCAACCCCACCTTTCCCCTGGCGAGCTGGTCTTTAAGGCCCCTCTACTGGCCGGCTCTTCGAGCTTGGTGGAGGAGACCATTGTAAGTGTGTGTTTATTTGTGGGGGTTTCCCTCGAAGGCATCCACTGATTCCATCATCCTTCTCTTTGTCAATTTTCAGGAACAAATCCCACCGGAGGTCACAGAGGTACCTACTCCAAGCACATCAGTGAGGTGACCGAAAGGAGTTGACCCAGGCTTGGACAAGCTGGCATCCTTGTTCGAGGTCCTGTGGTAGGAGGTGGCTGCGGGGACCTCTATTGTCCTCGTATTGGGGCTGGGGTGCCGCCAAAGGTGAGGACAGAAGCGATTGTAAGTCTCGGCTCTCCTTCTTGAATCTCCCTTAGGGATGCTGATTTATCTTTGAACTGAATAGGACGATGCTCCCCCTGGGTCCATGGGGACTTTGGTGCTGAGGGACAATCCTCTGGAGGAGGGGGAGATAGCACCAGAGAGTAGCATCGTTTTGGTGGCCGAGGTAAGCGTGGGGGTGTTCGGGCCTCACTTTTATTCCTTCAATATTTGGCGGCTCACCTCATGCGATTTGAGTGATCAACCCTACCCTGTACATCCAGGAAATGATGGTGCCACCTCAAGTCCCTGCTGTTCGGGCCCGCAGGGCTGTTTCCAAATGGAAGATGTCTTTCGGCCCACAGACGGCATGATGGCTGACAACTCTTATGGGATTGGGCGCAAAACCCTTGATATCCCTTTTGCAGTTAGGGACCCATCCGCGGCTCGTGGTCCCGCTTCCGTCTCTTCCGAGGCTTGTGCCACTGGAAGAAGACCAGCTCTTGAGGAAGATGGTAGTGGATCTCACCCTACCTTCAAGGGAGACTCTGGAGGGGGAGGCGATAGTAGGCCCGAGCCTTGCCGGGGAAGTGGAGATGGGAGCGGGCCCATCTGTCATGGTGGCTGACCCAGTCTCCAGGGTGATTCATCCTTCAGTCGAGGTGGGGCAGCTTCACATGATAGTGGCACTGGGTTGTCCTACTATGGTACCGCCTTCTCCCCTGGTGGTGGCTGGCCGGGAGCTATCTCCTGAGGTTGAAGGCTCCAACAGCTTGGCTTCAGCCCTCCCTTCTTCATTAGCTGTGGTGGATGCAGGGCTATGGGCGGTCGTGGACAGCACAGTCGAATTCAACCTGCCGGTCGTGCCCTCAATTGGTCATGCTGTTTCAGACGCACCGGTCCGACAGACATTACTGACGCTGAGGTCAATGGTCTTTGCTGATCCTTCCCTCACATACCGGGGAGTACACATCGTGGTTGTACAGTTGACCGGGGCCTTGCAGATGATGGGCTGCCCCCTAGAGGACTGGTCGCGATGGATCTTATTATTACTAAAATATGTGAACCACCACGAGTTCCTCGAAACGCGAGCTGCTGCTAAAGCTGTCGCTATCAACGCCCAAAGGGACGAATATTTGCAAGCCCTGGAGGTGCGGAGGGGGACCCAGGCACAGCACCAAAAGGCGCTCGACTAGTGCCACGACAACATCCACACCTTAGAGAACAAAATAGAGAAGCTAAAGGGCTGGCTCGTCGAGGCCGAGTCTGATCTCACCAAAGCTGAGGCGATGAGGGCCGAAGAAACTGAGGAATTGGCCATTGCCGAAGCTGAGGTAGCTTCAGTGTCGGTCGAGCTGGAATGCCTTGAAGGGCAGGAGAACCGGCTGCGTGACATGGCAAACTTCCCCTGTGTTGGGATTCTTCCTCTTGATGAAATCTTCCGGGGAATAGATTGAGTGTCACCCCCCCTTTTTTTCCTTTTTTTTGTTGACATGTAAAGTAGTGGTATGCCCAAAGCATATGTAGCCCTCCCTTTTTTTGAAATAGAATACCATCCACGCACATGCTTCTTGTACGATGACCCACAAGTCTTTTCTTCCTTCTTCTTCTCTTCCTTCTTTTCTTTTGAACCTTGGTGAAATGTGAGCTTACACCGGTGGTCTAGCCTGGGGACCCTTCGGCTGGGTTCGCGAGGGCGCATAGGAGAGTGCTCGCCTCCCCAGGGGGACGAGGGGATCACCCCACCATGCGAGCCTCACAGCCCACCAAGTGGTTCCATGAGGGAGCTGGACCCGACAAGGTTGACTCGACCTGTGGGGGGGAAGAGGGAATAGTTTGTTGATTCAAATGACCTGGACGAGGGGTTCAAGTCGAAGGGGTGTATCCGTGATGGGGTCATCACCATCCGATCCCGCACTCAGGGCCCATCTCCTCGCCACGGGGACATCCAGCATGGTCTAGTTATTTATCTTCAAGTCCTATGTAATTTTTCTAAGAGCTAATATTGATTGAAAAGTACTGAAATAAGAGCAAGGGAAGAATGCTTACTCGACCGGTTTGAAGAAACCGGCCCTGACCAGAGACGTGGGTGAATGGGGAAGCGTGGGGTTTGCCACACGCCGCGGGGAGGAAGCTTCAACCTGCTCAAACATTTACACCACTACGTCTCTCACAGGAGGGGAGATCTTGGGGTGGGGGTTAATTTATTACAATCAAAACTACCACCATGTAGGGAGGGGCCTTCAGCCGGCCAAGTGGGGAGGGGAAGAAAAGAGTGAGGAGCTTCAACGGTCGGCGGAGTCGGTTCTGTCCTCTTTCTGGAACAGAGGACAGGAAGGCGGTGTCGACGCCGCTGTGACCCCTCCCGAACTCCTCTTTTGATGAGACCAGCAGCAAACTCTCCGTACTTGGTCCGGGATGTTGCCTGAATTTTGGGGAAACTCCAGGTCGTTGGTGCCTACGAAGCATTGCTCTCGAGCTTGCGGATGGTGAAGCACCTCGGGGTGGTCAACTGACAAGCCTATGGTAACTCCATGCTCATCGCTAACCAGGTCAAACGAGAGTTTGAAGCCTTAGAGCCGGCAATGATAAAGTACCTCGAAAAGGCTAAGGTAGCCACCTCAATTTTCTCTCACTTCAAAATGGTGCACATGCCAAGGGAGGAGAATGTCCAAGCAAATGCTCTCACTCACCTGGCATCATCCACCACTACCTCCAACTCAAGAGCTATCTTGATAGAGGAGCTACTAGCACCAAGTATCTAAGAGTCAAGCCCTTAAGTGAATGTCATTGATTATGAGCCCTCATGGATGGATTCGATTTTAGATTTTAGATTTTCTCCTACACGAGCACGAGTGGCACACTTTACGATCGTCGATGGCCACCTGTTTAGACGCTCACTCTCGGCCCCACTGTTGAAGTGCATGTTCCCCATGGAAGGCAAGTAGGCAATACAAGAGGTGCACGAGGGGCTCTATGGGAGCCACGTGGGTGGGTGAGCACTCGCACAAAATCTCATCCGACAAAGGTACTGGTGGCCAACACTGCAACAAGACTGCCTCGACTATGTCTGAAGATGCCCTCAGTGCCGTCGGAGGTAGCCACCTCAATTTTCTCTCACTTTGAAATGGTGCACATTCCAAGTGAGGAGAACGTCCAAGTAAATGCTCTCTCTCGCCTAGCATCATCCACCACTGCCTCCAACTCAAGAGATATCTTGATAGAGGAGCTACTAGCACCAAGTATCTAGGAGTCAAGTCCTCAAGTGAATGCCATCGACTATGAGCCCTCATAGATGGATCTGATTTTAGATTTTGGATTTTCTCATATGCGAGCATGAGTGGCGCACTTTACGATCGTCGATGGCCGCCTGTTTAGACGCTCACTCTCGGCCCCACATTGACAAGCTTGTTCCCCACGGAAGCCAAGTAGGCAATACAAGAGGTGCATGAGGGGCTTTGTGGGAGCCACATGGGTGGGTGAGGACTCGCACGGAACCTCATTCGACAAAGGTACTGGTGGCCAGCACTGCAGTAAGACTGCCTCGACTATGTCCGAAGATGCCTTCAGTGCCAAAAAATTTCAAGCCTGTACCACCAACCAGCGACGCAGTTGCATGCACTAATGGAGCCTCACCCATTTGCTTAGTGGGAGGTAGATATACTAGGTCCCTTCCCGGAGACCCAGGGGAGGAAGAAATTTCTCATCGTCGCCATCAATTACTTCACCAAATGGTTCGAGACAGAACCATTGGGGAAAATCACGAGCGAGGCAACATGAAAATTCATCCTGCGAAGCATAATTTGCCAGTTTGGGATCCTACGCGTCCTTACAACCGACAATGACAGATAATTTGCAAGCACTGCCTTCTAGGAAAAGTGCTCGGAGCTAGGGATTGGGAATCATTACACGTCCGTGGGCCATCCCCAAACAAACAACTCGGTAGAAAATGCCAATAGGACACTCCTCCATGGCATCAGGACCCGCTTAGAGCAGGCGGGCGAATCTTGGATAGATTCCATCCTAAGTATCTTATGGGTGCACCAAACTACTGCTCGGACCGTCAAGGGAGAGACATAGTTTCATCTTGCATATGGAGTAGAGCGGTCATCCCAGTCGAGATACCCAACCCATCACTACGAGTCAGCCAGTTCGATGAAATAATAAATAACCAGGTGATGTAAGAAAACCTGGACTTGCTCGAAAAAGATAGAGAGCGCGCTCAATTGAGACTCATGACTTATCAGTAAAAATTGACTCAATACTACAATGCTCGCCTCAGAGAATGTCACTCCAACTGCCTTTAGATAGGACATCTATTGAGTGTTGTTTAGTTTAGATTGACTGGCTAAGGAGTCTAGTCAGCCCGATTTGTGTCTGGGATTTGGGCTTTTGCCTTGGGACATCTAAATGCTATAGAAGTTAGGTTATTTCTACCCTGAATGGGTAGTGTTTGCTCGAAGTGTGGTTTAAGATGTGGGCCCTATGATTGTTCATAGGAGGCCAGTCTATGTAGTTGAGTTTGTGTAGGAATCCCATGTGTGAGCGTGATTCGTTAGGGATTGAGAATGCGTGAGTTCGTGTTCCAACTTAAGGCTGTGGCCTTTGTTGAGATCGTGCCATGGCTTGAGGTTGTATTCCCTTAAATGGTGAATGCACGCCTAATGCCTTGGTGTTCAAATGTTGCCATGTGATTCCATATCGAGTAACCCACGGAGGGTTATTCCCGTGTGGCATTATGTGATCGTGTGACCCGAGGGTCACTTCTGTGCATGTTAGTGCACCAGTGTGGCTATGTAACTTGGTCTGGGACCGAGATAGCTGGTTATTCTGGATTTGCCAAAACTACGTATGTTCCATGGTTTCTGATCGATCATATGACGATTGTTTCCTTTGTGATTGGTCTTATGGACCCTGTGGGGATTGTCCTTATGATGAATGCTCCGTGTTTCACCTTTTGGGTTGAGCTCCTGTGTTTTCGGTGACTTGTGAGTTCACTCCTATTTCAGGCAATCTTTAGTTGGTTACTTGGTATACTACTTGTGGGCTTGTGTTGCCAAGCCATCCGTGATTGTGCCCGTGTGATGGGTACGTGCGTGTTTCTAATAGGAGAAGGAGAGCAGCATGTGTACCATTGACAGACAGGGTGAGGATAGGCTTGTGTGCACAGCACTGACAGAGTAGAGGAAATGACAACCTCTAGCATAAGTGCCTTGGTTAGGAGAATAGTACGTTGCTGATGGGTGCAGTGGCACATACCCCATGTTAGGGAGTGGGACACGGCCGTGCTGTTGGTTGTAATGGTGCGGATTCTAGCCAGTCTAAGGGAGTGGTATGTGTGTGTGCGTCTCTGCCCACTCGAGAATAGGGTGTGGCCACATACGGGATCCCAACTTGAGGTGTGGGCTACATGCGAGGGACATGAGAGATCAAGTGCCAGTCGTGGCGACCACATTGTTAAGGCCCTCAGATGAGGTAGAGGATACTAACCACGTTGTTGTGGCCCTCGAAAGAGGTTGACATTACCGACAACGTCGTTGAGGCCCTCGGGTGAGGTTAACGGTATCGACAGCGTTGGCGAGACCCTCTCGGTATAGTGGGTATCATGAGGTAGAGCTGACACGGTAGTGAGGTCGTGGCTCCCTCCTAGGTTGAGACCGAGGTTTCTGACTTGAGGTTAGGGTACTCTTGAGAAAGAGGTTATGTTGGTGACTGTGTAGTCTTAGCTCGAATCTTCCATCAGTATGGGTGGATCTACACGACTGAGGTGCCATGGGTTCTTCTTTAGCGTAGCCATAGTGGTCTAAGCGTTCGAGGATTTGACCACTATTTGTGGTGTTCATGAAGTAGTTGTGAAAGTTGTGATTCCATTGTTAGCTTTGTTATGGTTGCCCTTACCGTGTTTTGCCAGCTACGTCGACTACTGTGCCTCTTGTTGTTTAGTTAGCTGCTAGTCTTGTTACATTTTCCATTGCTTATTGTTATTGTGATTTTTGTTACTGCGTTTGTGTTGAGGTAGGGCTTCGCGGGACCCCTACTGAGCCTATGAGATGAGGCTCACCGCTTTCCTTTTCAGGCCTGTTGTTCTACCACATGGACCAGGGGACGAGTGTTTCACTTGTGGGGTTTATAGTTGCCAGTCGCCAGGGAAGGTGTAGGCTCGTTACAGTGTATGTACTCCTTTCTGTTAACTGTATTGAGTGGACTTGGACTCGATATTATAATGAAAAATTCTTGTAAAATGTTTATTTACTTCTATTACTAAATGTTTAAATCATGTGAATTACTTTTTACATTTATTTCTAATTTTCATGCACCCCCGTAACACCAAAACTTTTACCCTTACAAGTTTTCCAACTCTTGGGAAGCGGTTTGAGATTTGGGTTATCGGCTTACCGGTGCTCGGATCCCCGGTCATGGCACCCTAATCTCATGTGATAACATGAACGATAAATTCACGGCTGAATTCGAAGATGACGAAGTTGTTAGTATTGTAGCAGTACTGTAGCATCTGATTAAGAAGAGGATTCTTAGCCCTAACTTAATCTTAGTTAGTAGATGATGTCATTACTTATTGATGGAACCCAAATGTGCTTCGCCCTCTTCTCCTCTCTCTCCCTCTCTCTCTCCCTCTCTCTTTCATTTTCTAGTTTCTGTAGTAAAAAAGGGGGCAAATGATTTTTTGAAAAAATGAGGGAACAGAAAAAGCTAAACAATACAAAAAAGGAGAATAGGGAAATAGAAGGAAAAAAAGACAAAAAGAGAACAGGGAATCCCCAATAGAAGGTCCAACAAATCAGTTTAGTGCAAGCTCAGTTCGACATCGACATTGTGAAGCTATTGACAGGACCGCGAGGACGTCGTTCATGTGCCTCACTCTTCAGCGAGTCGGTTAGTGTTGAAAATTCGCTCACTCGATTTACTTATCTAGTATGTACGTCATATTTGCCACCGTGCATGAGTTAGGTTGCCTAGCCCGTTAAATTATATTGTTGGTACTGCCAGCATGTGAGTTTGCGAGTGTTTACCCTGGCCTGGAGAGCACCGACTTGAATACGTTGCCTGTGCGTGATTGGTACTCTTGGCCGTGGTAGTCCTATCTACCATTCAGTTCGACGTTTCTCGCTGTGAGGGACGATTTCTTTGAGTGTAGTTATTGTTATTTCGCGAATTTTGTCAATTGGCGTTGGAGTACACGTCGGATTATTTGTCAACCTATTGTAGCGAGTTTGTTACTCTCATTAGTCGCCTAGTTGGATTCATTTACGTACATCGTCCTGCATCAGTTTTGGTATCAAAACTTAGGGCGACAGTCTAAGGTGTCACTACATTGTCATGCTATGTCTTGTATTTATTGTTAGATCATTTGCATTGTAAAAAAAAAAAAAAAATCCATCTCTTCCATCTCATAGTGTGTCGTGCATCGTAGTTTAGTCCAATCCTGTGCCGTATGCTCACATGTAGCGGTGCTGAATCACTTATCAATGCCAATGTCAGGGTCACACCCAGGCATGTCAAGATCACGCCGGAACATGTCGGGTGGGCATGTGGACCCCCTCAAGGAGGTCCCGACTTGGCCGAGTTAGTGTACCAGCTCAAGGTTAAGATATAGATGATGGATTGACGCTTTGGTGAAGGCTTCGCAGGCATAGAGGATAGGATCATAGAGTCTGACCATACCGTCTAGGGGATAGTTGGCCGCATCACCGCTCTAGAGGAAGTGATCCAAGATCAGAGATGTGATCAAGTAGTAGATCGCCCTTAGCCAAAGTGTCCACATTCCCAGACCACGCCTCAACCCCCACCCCATAGGGTTGTCCGCACTGATGATTAGCGTGGGCATGCAGAGAATCTTGACAGAGAGTCTTTTGGGGAAGAGGTGGATGAGACTCCTAGGGTCCCCGCTGCTCGGGGGTATAGGAGGTTTGATAGGAGACATGATCAGAAGTTTGATGATAAGCGAAGGGTGTATCGAGATCGGAACCACGATATTTGGAATGCCCGCATCGAGGCTCCCAGCTTTGACAGTTCCTTGGAACCGCAGGTTTATCTTGATTGGGAAGTCAGGATGAACTGCTACTTTGATTGGATGGGGATGTCTGACTCTAGGCGAGCTTTCTTTGCCAAGACGACGTTGAGAGGTTGAGCTCAAACTTATTGGACGAACCTCGAGGATCGTCTCGCACAGAGGTACAAGGAGCCTATTGACTCATGGGAGGAGATGAGAGCGAGGCACCGAGAGAAGGTACATCCCCGCGACGTCCGACATAGGTTGATTGATAGATGGCAGAACATCACTCAGAGTATCCGATCTGTTTCAAAGTACATTGATGAGTTTGATGAGCTCCTATTGAGGTGTGGGGCGTGTTGACCCTTTCCCGATTTCAGAGGAGACTTCGTCAGGTTTATCAGCAAGAGCTATTCCATCAACATGTGACGACCATTGATCATGCCTACCAAGTCGTACGTGAGATGGAGCGGTTCGAGTTGGAGAGGGACTCCCCCCCTTGGGCGAGACCCAAACATCAGCGCCCCTTCGAGCAGCGTGCTATACTCGTGCCATCCCAGAGGAACCCTGCCTTGAGACTCCCCGAGGCCCCTCGCCCAGATGTACCCTCTCGCCCTCGCCCTATTCCCGCGAGAGAGTCTATGTCGGCCTTACCTGCCCCTCTCACTCGTCCTCATTAGTGCGTCACCTGTCAGGCGAGATGAGAAGGAGAAAGCCCCCATGATGGAAGATTTGCCTCAGGACAGTGGTTCCCGTAACCGCTACTATCGATGTCAGGGGCTTGGTCACTATGCCTTCTCTTGTCCTACGAAGGCCCTAGCCATTGAGAGTGTTGATTAGGTGGATCCTTCACCAGCCCCAATGGAAGTGAGTTATGAGGTTGGAGTTGACATGGCTGATGAGTTCCAGTCAGAGGAGGGAGCAGTCGGTAATATCCAGGCGATTGGCACTGAGAACGTGCCAGGTGATGATAAGCTTGGGGTCGTTCGTTGCATTCTGACCCAGCCGAAAGAGAGCGATGACTGGCGTCGTACTGCGATTTTCCACACCTACAGCTGTCTAGGTGGTAAGGTGTGCAAAATCATCATTGATAGTGGGAGTTGCATTAACGCAATCTCTACCGGTACAATCACGTGCCTTGGATTGACGCCTGTGGATCACCCTCACCCTTACCATATGTCCTAGGTGGATGCGACTTCCATTCCCGTTCGGTCAAGATGTCTTGTACCGATACATTTCCACCCGTATGAGGACCAAATTTGGTGCGATGTCTTGCCTATGGAGGTCGGGAGTATTATCTTGCACATGCCATGGATATTTGATGTGGACGTGACTCTCTATGGTCGGTCCAACACTTGTGTCTTCGAGCATGGCGGCCAGTACATCACCATACATCCCTCTCGACCACAAGCTTCTACTACTTCGTAGGAGGGCACCTCACCCAGTGCCACGGCTGCTGGTGGCACATCACAGTCACGCACCACTCATGTACCCAGTACTACGCGACAGGGCACCACTCCCGTCCCCAAAGTTTCCCCATCTAGTAGCACCCCTACACCTTGTGCTACTATCTTAGGTCCCGAAGCTTTCAGAACCTTATAGCTAATCACCGCTCGGAAGTTTGAGCAGGAGCTTCCCGAGTGTGAGACCGTCTATGCCTTAGTGGGGAGAGAGGTTACAGAGGTGGTCGCTGAGGAGGCACCATGCAAACACCTCGTTGAGATTGCCTCACTCCTCCACGAGTTTGCAGATATATTTCCTGAGGACCTTCCGGATGGATTGCCACCTATGCGTGATATCCAGCATGCCATTGATTTGATCCCGGGGCCCACGTTACCCAACCTGCCACACTATCGCATGAACCCGACTAAGCATGTTGAGCTACAGAGACAAGTTGAGGAGTATCTGAGAAGGGGCTCCATGAGGGAGAGCATGAGCCTTTGCGCCGTTCCCACACTATTAGCTCTAAAGAAAGATGATCCTTGGAGAATGTGCGTGGATAGTCGTGCCATTAATCACATCACGGTGAAGTACCATTTTTCCATTCCCCGCTTGGATGACATGTTAGATATGATGGCGGGAGCCACAGTGTTCTCGAAGACCGATCTGAAGAGTGACTATCATCAGATTAGGATCCGACCTGGGGATGAATAGAAGACAGTCTTCAAGACAAAAGACAGAGTTTATGAGTAGCTGGTCATGCCCTTCGGACTGTCCAACACACCTAGTACTTTCATACGGTTGATGACCCAAGTGTTGCGACCATTCATTGGGGTGTTCTTGGTTGTATATTTTGATAACATTCTTATCTACAACCGCACTAGGGATGATCATTTGGGCCACCTACTTCACGTGTCTCTCACCCTTCGACATGAGAGCTTATATGGCAACCTCAATAAATGTGCCTTCATGACCGATTATGTTACTTTCTTGGGATTCATCATTTCTCGTGAGGGTGTCTCTGCTGACCTGTCGATCTCCTCTTTCTCTCTCTCTTTGTTCTATTTGTTTCTCTCCCCCCCCTCTCTTCCTTTCTCTCTCTGTCCGTTCTATATCTCTCTCCCTTCGATTCTCTCTCTCTCACTCTCTCTCTTTGTAACTCTTTCTGTTGTTCTTTTCTTTAAAAAAAGAAACAAGAAAAAAGGGAAAAGAGTAGCGATAAAAAAGAAGCAGCAAAAAAAAGACAAAAAAGAAAAGGGAATCCCCAATAGAAGGTCCAGCAAATCAGTTTAGTGCAGGCTCAATTCGACATCGGCATTGCGAAACTATTGCCAAGACTGCGGGGACGTCGTTCATGTGCCTCGCTCTTCAGCGAGTCTGTTAGTGTTGAAAATTCGCTCACTCGATTTGCTTATCTAGTATTTACGTCATATTTGCCATCGTGCATGAGTTAGGTTGCCTAGCCCATTAAATTATATTGTTGCTGGTGTGTGAGTTTGTGAGTGTTTACCTTGGCCCGGAGAGCGCCAATTTAAGTACGTTGCCTATGCCTGATTAGTACCCTAGGCCGTGGTAGTCCTATCTACCGTTCGGTTCGACATTTTTCGCTGCAAGGGACGGTTTCTTTAAGCGTATTTACTGTTATTTCGTGTATGTCGTCTCTTGGCGTCGTCGGATTATTTGTCGACCTATAGTAGCGAGTTTGCTGGTCTCATTAGTTGCCTAGTCGGGTTCGTTTACATACACGGTCCCACATCAAATTATTACCCTTTGTTCAGGCATTTAGACCGTAAAATCTGGAAAAGTCTTTCCTATTTGATAACTGTATTGATCATCTAAACAGATAAGTGGTTTATTTTTCCTTTTGAGCAAGAAGCATCCAAGATCGATTTAGGATATACAAGTACATGTGAACCAATCCAATCAAACAGTTTATTTGAACCTGCAGGGGGAATAAACGAATATGACACAAAACAAACAAATGAAACAAGTAACAGAAGAAATGCCTGGCCGTCATAAATTAACAATGACAGAAGAAATGCAATAACTATAATATGGTTAGTTAAACCACTGCATTGAGAAAGTAAAAAGACTTACATCAACATTAAATACGACAATTTCACCAGCACGAATAGGATCCTTACTCATGTGCAGAAATAGGATGTCTCCCTGACAATGAACATTCATTAAATATATGAAAGTTACATAACTCGACTCAGAAAAATATGACAGACATAATGGAACCATGCTGGTAAGCAATCAGAGCTGTGAAAAAAAGAAAAGGGTGAGAGATGCCCCCATCAATAGCCGTGTGTCCTCATGAGCGGCCACATGCTGGCCGTTCATCCCATCTTACCGTTGGTGGATGAGCGGCCCAGGTGGGTCGGCCCGTGACCTTGAACGGTGAGGTTGTAGCCGCCCTTCCTCGGAGCGGCTAGGGTCTGGCCATTTGTGTTTCTTACCATTGGGTTGATGAACGGCCAGGTTGGACCATCCATCTCCCAAGTGCGGCTAAGGGCTAGCCGTTCATCTTTTGAATGGCTTGGGACCATCCGTGGTGCTGCCCATTCTTCTTAGGGGTAGAATGGCCCGTCTTTGACTGTTCACACCCTGGAGCGGCCCCTGCCTAGCCGTGCATCCTTGAGCTGCCAATGATGGACCGTTCATTGTCTGAGGCTGAACCGGTGATTTCTTTCGTGCCGATTCGAGTCCCAAGTGAGCGGACCTCGATCCTCATGCTGATCTGTGATCTGACTGATGCTAGGCATCATGTGGGGACCATGTGTGGGGTGCCGTGGGGGATCCCGGGACGTGGCGTCTTCGACTTACGTCACCATGAGTCGGTGTTGTACGAGGAGTGATCCTTATATTTTTCTACCTCTGGAGTCATTTTTCGTGACTTGAGAGTCTGTACTTTCAGTGACCCATCCATTAGTCGTAGCTTCCATGGCACGCGTGTGTTGGCCCACTGGGAGCATTGGTGTGGCACACCCGAGAGAGACAGTGAGTAGGCTGGTTATCGTAGGGCCCCCGCATACCGCCGAGTCCTGGCTGGTGGGGGAATTACCAGCTAGAGGACAGACCTAGGGCGTATGTTTTGAGTGTGCACACGAGGCTGAGGGTTCAGACCAACGCTGACGAGCGCGACCTCAGCTAGTCCTTGTCTTGTAGTACTTTGGTTACTGTGCGTGTCTGAGTCTCGTGCCCAGGACGTTGTAGCTGGACACTTGTGACGTGGTGTAAGACGTTAGGGGACGCATCCGGTCGTTCTTCTAGTGGGAGGTGCTCCTGTCTACCGACAGGTGTGGACTCGAGTTTTAACGGACCGAGGTTCAGTAGTACGGTACTGTTAGAATAGACGGCTTTCCCATTTATTTATTCCCGCTTATTGGTTCTATCGTACTCCTGCTAGGTAGGGTACTTTCCTACTTTTTTACTTCCTGCTCTGTTTTCGTGCGAGGTAGGGGCGCGAGGGATCCCTACTGAGCCTATAAAATGAGGCTCATCCCCTGCGTGTTTTCACCGTATTTCAGGCGAGGCCAGGTCTTCAGGAGGAGCGGCAGGTGTTCAGCGTGATTCCAGTAGCCGAGGTTAGTGCCAATTGCCAGAGCCGGGATATGCCCCGTGTACTTGTACCTTTCTTTCAGTTAATTATACTTTTATTTGGACATGAGATGTACTGGACCTTGTATCAGTTTAATTATTTTATTTAATTCCTGTATTATTTAGTTATTTATTGTGCTATCTCTGCAGTTACTTTAGCTTCTTACACACCCTCACACCATCCCTTTTTCCTCGTGGGAGGGGGGCCGAGGTTCGAGTCACGCCGGTTCCTTTTCGATACTCGGATCCCGGGTCACCACAAATAAAGAGGCCTAGAAGAAACGGGTTCAGGAGAGTTTAGGAAGAGGTCCAAGGGTCTGATCGAAGGGAGGTTTCTTCCGTTGCAGTGGCCAAGGTGGAGTATCTCTCAATCCCCTATTTTTTAGAGTGTAGGTGGGTTCCCATCGTAGAGAGAATCCCAAAGGCCATCGGCCTCTCCCTCTCCCTTGCAATTTTTTTTTGTTCGGAGCATGCCGGGCAGTGAAATTTTGAGCCCGAACTTAATATAATCCCTTGTACTTCAAGGCTAATGTAATTCTTTCTTTTATTTGGTGGTGGCATTTGATAAATCTGTAAAGCCATTCAGGGTGACATTTCCCCTATCCCTTTATCCGGTCATGGTTGCTATAATCAGTTTGAGCAATGAGTATTTAGAAATATTCTAATGTGTGCATGGTCATGGAAATCATTTACAATGTTGGATTTGGTTATACCATCCTTTACATCTTCCTATGCTTTCCTTCTATTTTCCTCTGTCCAATTGGAAATGAGTCCTCCCGATATGAAGGGCCTTTTCAAGGCTATATATGTCTAATCGATGGTTCATCCGTGAGCATATGATTCGGCACCCTGAGCCTCCTTTAAATCTCTTTGTATGAGACATCTATTGGAGGCAGGGCTAGTGGCTCTATTCTCTGAGGCAGCGTAGTAGTGGAGTGAATCACCGTGCTCTTCTCTTCTGTCTATCTCCCTTTTATAGGGGGTTGTCCTGGAGCGAGGAGTCTCATCCCTTGATAGGGAAGGACGTCCGTAGTAGAGTAACATTTCCCCGCTATCATGGCCGGTCCCGGGGCGAGTCTTACGGTGCTCATGGGGTGTGCTCGCCCGTTATGGGATCAAGGCCGACGTCGTGGGGGCAACGGTCGATCGTCGGAGAGTCCTTCGACGATAACTGCGCTTGGGCCGTAGTCGTTCTGCATCATAGAATCCAATGCCCACTTGGACTGGGCCTCCTCTTATTGGGCCGGCTCGCACGCCGTCCCTTAGGAGGGCTTATTGCGCTCAATTTCCAGTGGGCCAGTTGTTATCAGGCCGCTTCTGGGCCAAACAGGATTCACCCTCCTCACTTTCGCCCTACTCTCAGTCGCCGACCACTAGGTAGGCGGCGGAGAGTCGATCAGGAGAGGGTCTCTATGAGGCCCGAGGTTGGTCTCCTCGTATCGTAGGTGTTGGAAGCTTCGGGACTGGCTTGGCGCCCAAGGCAGGCGGTGGCAGCGGCCATGCGGGTAATGATGACCCAAGTCTTGTCCCGTTCTGAGAGTGCGGGCTCCGAACGGTCGCCTGACACTGTAACAGGCGTCCTTTCACCAGTCTCGCAAAGAGTGGCTCCGACTTGTCGTGGGCGGTTATAAAGGTGACTGCACGGTCTTCTCACAGTCTCCATCCACGTCTTGCCGGTTGCAGTGCTCGTCGTAGGCGTCTTCCTCCCCTGGCTCAGTGAGGATCCCCCTTTCTCCCTTGTCTTTCGCCTTCTGTAGTCATGCCTCCGCGTAGGGAAGTCCCTCGAGCCAGTTCTTCTTCTGCGGAAGAAAGACCTCGTGGCCGAGGTGGCATGCCGAGCACCTCGGGTGCCAGCACTAGTCGGCCTAGCTCCCCGCCGATGATGACCTACATGGTGATCCATGGCTTGCAGGGAGCTTTCCAGATCCCTCCTGAGTACGATATCATCTTCCCATCCGTGGGAGACAAGATAATGAACTATCCCGTTGGGGGGATCATGATTCCGGTGGCCTCCTTTCAGGCGGGCTTCCGCGTTCCGATCCATCCCTTCATTACATCTGTCCTCCATTACTATGGATGGCATCCCGGGGAGATAACCCCCAATTCTTATAGCATCCTCTGTGGGTTTGTCTATTCCTGCCATCGGGCGTCGGTGGAGCCAACCGTCGATCTATTCCGGCACTTCTTCCTTCTCCAGAGTTATCTGGCCGACACCTACTTTGCCTATTTCAAGGCTCATTCCAATCAACATTTCATCAAAGTCTCCCATGCCGCCTCTAACCGCAAGGGTTGGGCGGAGCGGTACATATACCTCATCAAGTCGAAGGACAAGGAGGAGGCTTCCGATAGATGGATGCACAGAGGCTCCCGTCACACCTGGCCTGATAGGAGGCCTTCCCTCAGGGCCGAGGACCGCTGGAAGCTGAAGGAGATCGAGTGGTATCCTCTCAGTGATGTGGATTTCATTTTGACTCCGACGCTGCTCCGGGAGCTGGGGTTGTACCCCTCATTACCGCAGGGTACTGCCCCTTTTTTATTTCTCAGATTGCTGTAGTCGTGATGGGTGCCTGACCGATTTGGTTCTCCTTTCAGGGGTGGCTGAGGTGCAGGGTTAGACCTAGGAGATTGTCTGGTAGCCGCGGAACATTCTCCGCCAGGTGGATCACGTGGAACTAGGGGCCGGTCAGGTGTCCGTCGTTGCCCCCCAGGCCGAAGTTGCGTTTGCCTCGGGGAGGTTGTAGTACCCGATCCCAGTCGACGTTCCTCTGGTGGGCTCACTGGCAGCATCCGTGGCAAGTGGGGGCCCTAGCCCTCGGAGGAGCTTCCCTAAAGGAGTCCCTGGTTCAGCTGGTGAACAGTCTGATATGGCCGGTGGCAATCGCGTCGTCCTGACTGACGACGACTTGGCGGCGCTGGACACCCGGCGTTGGTCGTGAAAAAGGGTGAGAACTTCCCCTTCGGCTTGGAGTCGCGCCCTATCACCTCCTTCATCTGAGCCGTTGTCTGCTGACCTCCAGCCACCACCGTTGGCCCAGAGGCCAATGGCCGCAGCTTATACGTCGGTTCCCGCTGTTGGTAGGAAAATGGCTCCTCTACCTTTACCTTTTTCTTTATCCCTCCCCTTCTCTCTCTTGCTTATGCTATTAAAATGTGAAATGTGAAAGGCAGTAAACAAACAAGATCAGGAGAAGAGTAAATCTTGCTTAGTCAAAATAATTAATCGACCATGAACTACAGGGCCCAGTCAATCAAGTTTAATTAACGGACCGTGGCTTAGGCGGTCCAGTCAAATGTTACAATGGACAAATCACAAATTCACAATCAATGTGGCTCAGTCAATTAACACAATCAATGTTGTAATTGACGAACGACGAAGAATGTGGCTAAGTTGATCAACACAATCATTGTTATAATTGACAAATCACGATCAACGTGACTTAGCCAATTAACATAAATATTACACTTGACAAACCACGTCCAACATGACTTAATCAGCCAACCCAATTCATGGATTGTGGCCCATACAGCTCGGTCAATTGACTCAATTATTAAACTGTGGCCAATTTAGTTAGTAGACCATGGCCTATGTGGTTTGTGTCAAATGTTTGTAAATTACGGATTGTTCTCCAATCATTGTAAATTACAGATTGTACATAGTCATATGAATACAATTCAATTTTTCCAATTTTGTTATTCATGATTTGACTCTCACATGTGATGTGTGATTGGATGTGCCTTCATCCTATGGTTTTAAAATAACCTGAGTGCAAGAGTCCTAGTTTGCCGAGGACTCCAATTTTAACCGCTTAAAACATCCATTCTGGACTCAAATCAACTTGGAAACATCAACCCAATCCAAATGGAACTTAAACCCAAAAGTCCTAGGAAGGTTAGGATTCTGACATAAGAGTCCTAGTTTGACTAGGACTCCAGCTCCAACCATCCAAGACATCTATTTTGGACTTAAGCTAACCGGAAATCACCAAACCTAGTCTGGCTAGGACTTAAGACCTACAGTCCGACTCAAGCTAGGACTGTAATGTAAAGTGCCTGAGATCTAATTTTAGACCTAGTTTAAAGAACGACAAACTAGAGCTGGGAGGGGCCATTTGGTCTCCTACCTTTAGATGGAACCTCACTTTAGAGGAGATGGACAACCTGAAACATCTCTTTGCTTTCCTCGTACAGTTCAGACCTGACGGCTCTTCAGAAGACAAATGGGTATGGAGATGGGAGAGGGAGTGACGGCTCTTAGTGAGATCAACTTATTCCCGCATCTCAGATGGAGGTCTGCGACATGCCTTTGCTTCTCTCATTTGGACCACCAACAACCCTCTCAAGGTCAAGCTGACGGTTTGGAAGATCTCCCATGGACGGTTGCCCACATGTGATAGAGTGGCTCCTTTCTTGCAGCATATTTCCACTCTCTGTTGCTTATGTGGGGATGCAGAGGAAGACCAAGATCATTTGTTCGTACGCTGCCCATTCTCACAAGACATTTGGGTAAGGATCGGACAGCTCTGCCAACAGACGCTTGGCCTCTTTAAGGGGGTTCATCAGCTCTTCTTCAAGTGGCATAGATGGTGGAACCTAAAAGGTGACACTGTAATTTGGTGGCTTGTTCTTCATGTCACTTTATGGGCCCTTTGGAGTGAGAGAAAGAGAAGAATCTTTAAAAGAGAGGCGAGATTGGAAGATAGGACTTTCTCTTTTGTTTGTGACACGGTGGCCTTTTGGGCAAGACATTTATGTAAAGTGGGGGCTGTGGACGCACTTTTCGTTACATCTATTTGTTTATTCGTTAGTTGTTATTCGGGTGCGTTTATTGGTTTATTAAGTGCGTGGGCGTGCCAGTCACATAGTGACGATTTATTCGGGATTCATGGAAGCCCATGGTGCGCTCGATCTGACTTGGTCAGACGATTGTGTGGTTCGTGTCGGGACCAAAACCCGTCGTGCCATAAAGGTCACGGCGTCATTTACATCCCCTCGGAGAGGGGAACACCCTTGATTAATCGCCAAGAATAAGGGCCTTATGGCCTGAAGAATTATATCGAGAGGAACAAGATGATAGTGATCTTGAATCAGCTGGAAAGCCCTATGTCTAGGGAAACAAGCATTCGAAACCTGTCGATCACTTGGGGGGACCATTTTGTAATCGGGTGAGAGTCCGTGTTGAGATCGCCAAGAAGTCACAAATAGGCTTCGGGTGGATATCTGCCGGGAAACGACAAGTTCAATATTCGGTAAAAGCGGGCCCAAGCTTCAGAAAGATATTGCCCCGGAGCAGAGTCAGATCACGACCATGGTCGGGACAATTCCCGAGGCATGAGTCTGACTTGCAGGGGTAGCGTTTAATGTTCCATTGCCTGGAGTGAGGGAAGATGAGATTCTCTGAATTGCATATCAGGGTGAGTAGGGTTTAATGTCACATTTGTTAATTTTAATTCCACCTGAGTGTACCCTTGTTTATTATTATTCCATCCATGGGCTC
>JANBPO010000634.1:0-11505 GCA_024336825.1 Amorphophallus titanum | reverse complement strand
CGCTCCCCGACTGCAGGAACGATACTATACGCTCCACCTCCGTCGTCGATAGCAGTCGCGGCTCCTCAGCTTCCGACGGGCCCGCTGTCCCCCTCCGCTTGGCTACGGCCTTCTGGGCCTTGGTCGTGCGCACTTCGGGGAGCCCCCTTTCCTCCTGAAATGTAGAAAACAGGGTTAGCCTTCCATCGAGCAAGGCAAGCTGCCCAAGCCCCGAAGAGGCATAGGAAGGGTCTCAGAGGCCTCGCTTTACCTCGATCGCCGAACAATTCTACCTTCCGGCACTATCTCTCCCTCTTCTAGGGCCTCGTCGGCGGTGGATGTGGTCTCTGCGACTACCCCCTGCTGCAGGACCTCGAACAAGGCCGCCAGTTTCCCCAAACCAGTGCCACCACTCTCGGGTTGCTCTGTCGGTGCATTCGGGATAGGCGCCTCTGTGGTTCCTGGCCGGGTTTACTCCTGCAAATTAACCGGAGAATAAGAGGCAGAGGGCCGAAAATTAGCTACAAAGGGAGGGCCCCATATGAACAGGCCCACACTTACAACATCCTCGCCCGAAGCCGCCTCGTCAGAGGAATAGTCGTAGTCTACCTTCTCACTCGAGGAGGACTCAGCCGCGGTAGGCTCCTCCCTTGCCGGAGAAGGAACGCTCGCTTGGTCATCTTTGGCCTCCTCCTCGCGCGGGCTGGGAGACAGCGATGCCCCAGACCTCAGCCTCCTTCTTGTATAGATCCGCGTCGGCTCAGGGATCCCTTGGGCCTCTATTTGCTCAGGAAGGGGACCGAGGGGAGCTGCCAAATGAGGAAGCGTTTGAGTCAGACGAAAGTCCTTGGGCTTCCAGTGAATAGCAAAAAGAAAAATACGTCAGCCATGCCGGTGGAAGGAGTTACCCTGTTCGGTCTCCGCGGCTGGGAGCGAGCTGGGGTTTGCCTCCTCTGCGGAGGGCGCAACCACAGGTACAGTGGCCTCACTTACATCCGGAGTAGGAGTAGATGTGGGCTCCTCTGCAGGGGCTGGGAGAAAGAAACTCGCGTAAAAGGCCTTGTCTCACGAGGCGAAAGGATGTTAACCAAAACAAAAAAAACCTCACCTGTGGGTTGGCTGCCCTCAGCCTGAGCAGCTGCGCACGTGGCCACAAACTTCTCAGCTTCGGCTCTCCTCTGTGCCAGTTCCTCCCGACTGATTGTCATAGTGGGGATCTGCACGGAATGCGTCCCCTTCACTTCGGCTGATAGGAGGACACACACTCGTCATACAGAAGCAAAGAATTTTCTCGAAAGGGGGGGTGACCGAACCCCGAAAGACGTCAACATCTAAAAGCCTCATCCGCGGGATGACTCAGCTCGGCCCAGGGTGCTGCAAATGTCGCAAAGGAAGGAACCGACAGAGGAGGGGAAGCTGAAGCCACCCGGAGAACCTCCGCTCTCTTCCGCTCGACCTCTTGTTGCGCAGTCACCCTGGCGGCGGCAAGTGCCTTCTCCACAGGCGACGCCTCCTGAAGCCCCCCAGTAGCCCCGAGCGAACCAGTGGGAGTCGACGGTGACTCGGACCCGGCCCATGCTTCACCTACAGCGGGGACCGGTGAAGGTGGAGGCCCCTCCCTAGCTGACAAACATGAAAGGCATTCGGGCGTGAGCGTCCCGCGCTAGGACAAAGATAAGACCCACTTGAAGGGCGGTCGTAACAAGAGAAGTCTTACCAGTCAGTTGGCTCGGTTCGGCCTGGCCAACCTCAAACTCTTCAAATGACGGGATGGGGGGCGGCGCAGGAACGGTCCTTGAGGGTTGGGCGGCCTCCGCTTTCCGGCGCTTGGCCTCCCACCGCCCGGCGGCCTTCGCCTCGCCTAGAGCCTTCTTCACAGGTGACTTAGCCCGAGGCCTCTTCGCAGGACGAGGCAGAGGAGTTGTGGTAGGGGCCGCTGGCGCCTCATCGAAATAAGCTGGCTTCTCCGCCTGCCGAAGGAGGTTGCAGTACGTCGCCAGCTATCCGGGTGATCTGTAATGGAAAGGAAATAAGGGGAGCCAGGGGTTAATAACCATTCGGCGCTCGATAATGACCAACAAGAGCAAAAAGGAAATATAAGATGTATGCGCAATAGCGCGTACCGTGAGGGCCGGTGTAAAGGCGAAGCGAGATTGGCCAATAGCTTAGGGAGGGCTCGTGGTCCTGGTGGGTCACTTCCCTAACTAGCCAACATACATCGCCAATCTTCTGACACTGGTCGGCAAGGGCAGCCAAGTCAGCATGCTTCTTGGCCGAAAGATGGCAGTACAGGTTGAAGTGGTCCATCCCCCACCCTTCGGCGAATAGTCGATGGGGACGATAATGAACTTCTTCTGAGCTTGCGCCACAGGAAAGGGGCCTAGGATGTCGATTCCCCATCGAGTGAATGGATAAGGCTTGGTCAGGGTTATGAGTTCTGAGGCTGGATGGTGTATTAGGTGGTCAAATCATTGGCATCAATCGCATCTCTAAATGTATGTCGAGCAATCACGCTGGAGAGTGGGATACCCGTAGCCTTATCGTGGCAATATCCTTACGATATATCTCCCACACGGGTGCATGCCGTAGATACGGTCGTGAACACCTTCAATCGCTCGGCGGGCTTCTGGGGTGTCAAGGCATTTGAGGAGGGGACAGACGAAGGATCTTCGGTACAGGGTTTCATCGAGGAGGATGAAATGCTGATCTTGGTATTTCAGTCTCTGAGCCTCCCAAGGGTCGGAGGGATCTTGGGAATATCAGAACCAGGATATGTATGGGGCTCGCCAGTTGCCAGGGGATGTTAGTGCAATGACTATGAGCTCGGTTTCAGTGCTCGGTCATTCTAACTCCTCAAGGAGGGTCGACTGGGTACCTTCTGCACTGATTGAGGAGGCTAGGTAAGAGATGGTATCTACTTGGGAATTTTCTTTCCGAGCTATCTGTATTACCTGGAAACTCTCGAACAGTCAGACTATCTACTTTACTAGCAATAAGTACTTGATCATCTGCACCTCCCTAGCTTTGTAGTCCCCGTTGACTTGGTTGGCGACCAGTTGGGAGTCAGTATGAATTTGGACTCTCTCAACTCCCAGGCGTCACGCCATCCTGGCCCAGAGATGAGAGCCTCATACTCAGAGACGTTGTTGGACACCGAGAAGTAGAATTTTAAGGCGTATTGTAATTTTGCTCCTTCGGGGGATCGGAGGAGGACATCGGCTCCGCACCCGATCGAGTTGGAGGATCTGTTGATGAAGATGTCCCAGGCAGGGCCTGTCATCAACAGGGGTATCTCTTCGGTGGGGGTAGTGCTCTCTACGACGAAGTCTGCAAGGGCTTGTCCCTTGATGGCAGTGCGAGGTCGGTAGGAGATGTCGTAGGCCCCAAGAAGTATGGCTTACTTGATGAGACTACCTGAAGCTTCAGGATGAGCTAGGATCTTTCTTAGGGGCTTGCTTGTCAGCAGCATGATGGAGTGTCCTTGGAAGTAGGGACGGAGGCACTTGGCTAAGGTTATCAATGCTAGCGCGAGTTTCTCAATTGCAGGGTACCTTCTTTCATCCTCTAGAAGCACATTGCTAATGTAGTATACCGGCCTTTTGGGTGCCTCCGTCATCTCGGATAAACACCGAGCTTATGGTGGAGGAGGTTGCCGAGAGAGATAGATACAACGACTCTTTGGGAACTAGCTTTGACAGTACCGGGGGTGACGCTAGGATCTGTTTAGGTTAATCGAATGCTCGTTGGCACTTGCTGTCCCAGGCAAAGGTGGCAGATGCCAACTTTGGCCCTATTAACAATTTGAAGAAGGGCACGCACCGTTACGCCACCCGAGACAGGAAGCGGTTGAGCGTGGTAATCCTCCTAGTCAGGTGCTGGACGTCCTTGATGTAGGTAGGTGGTCGCAGATCCAGGATGGCTTGGATCTTGTCGGGGTTGGCTTCGATCCCGCGGTGAGTCACTAGGAAGCCCAAGAATTTCCTAGACTTAACCCCAAAGGCACACTAAGCAGGGTTGAGCTCCATCTGGTACCTCTGAAGGGTGTTGAAAGTCTCGGCTAAGTCTGTGAAATGATCTTCAGCCTTCTATGACTTCACTAGCATGTCATCAACATAGGCCTCAATATTTCACCCCATCTGCTCCTCGAAGATCTGATGGACCAGTCTCTGATAAGTAGCTCTGATGTTCTTTAACTCGAACGACATCTAGGTATAGCAGTAAACGCCAGAGTCGCTGATGAAGGCAGTCTTCTCTATGTCTTCAGGGTTCAGTTGGATTTGGTGGTAGTTGGAGTATGCATCCAGGAAGCTGAGGAGTTTGTTACCCGCGATAGAATCGACTAGTCGGTCGATACTTGGCAGCGAATAACAATCCTTCGTGGTGGCTCTATTGAGATCGGTGAAGTCGATGCACATCTGCCACTTGCCTAAAGCCTTGGGTACCAGGACGACGTTGGCGAGCCACGTCGGGTAAAGTACCGGACGGAATAGCGCGATTTTCTTTCCCTTGTTAATCTTCTCTATGATAATCACTTGTTTCTCAGGGGCATGCTTCCTCTTTCGTTGTTGTACTGGTTTTACTGCGGGGTCGAGGTTGAGGTAGTGCATTACTGTCTCCTTGGGGGAAGTTTAATGTATTCCTTTACACCATCGCACACTCCTTTTTATCCCTTCAGAGTTTTATCGCTCTTGGGAGGCCTCTCAAGATCCAAGTGATTTCGGATTTACCCGAGCCTGAATGTTGGGTCGTCATAGTTGGTATCAAAGCTGTGTGTTGCGAAGGATGTGTAGAAGTACTTGAAAAATTGAGATATTACAATGCTCAAAGTCTATAAGGTCTAGTACAATCGGTAGCTGGCTTAGGTTTTCTATTTTCTATACCGCTTGCTTCTTGTGTGAGCGCTTGCCTGTGCTGTGTTGGCACTATGCGAGATGATTTTTACTCTCGTCAGGATGTGACCAAGAGTGTTCTTTTGTTATGGTTTTGTTCTCGGTTGTGCTGCATTGGGCAAAATTTGCCAGCAGTTGTGAATCTGTGGTGCAGCATTTGCCTTTTTTCGTGGTGTGTTCAGGTGGCTGATGGGCTCGGTGATGGCTGTGCATGCTCTCCGGAGGAGATTATGTTGTTTTGGCTATTCCAGTTGAAGTTTGGTCAGCCCTTGAGGTGTTGGGGTTGTGTTGAGATGGTTGTTTGGATGCCTCATTGAGAGAGTGCTCGGGCAAACCTAGGATTTACCTTCCTGGTGAGCTGCCATCAGACAAGCTTGATCTTTCTCATTCTAGTTGTGGCGTCTTTTCGCGATAAGCCTTGGAAGTGCTGCCTCGATGAATCCTTTGTCCTGTGTCTACTTATGTGTGGACTGTGTCAATTCTAAACCTGATTTGCTCTTGCTTTGACGATGGCCTGGCTTTGGACCTGGTTTGTGAGTTAGAGGCCGTTTTGCACCGTGTTTGGCTTGCCATGTTTGGCGGCTATTGTGTTGTGAAGGTTCAGAAATAGTTTCAGGATGTGAGGACCAGCTGAGATTGGTATTCTTTGTGGGTTGTGCTGTGACTCTTGACACGATGGTTTGCAGTATGGTGACTTGTGATCGGCTGTTAGCAGGATCGGTACTCGAGGCGTGGTACATTACAGTTCGTGAGTTACGACGGCGCCGAGAGATGTACTGAGATGCGGATGCCGAGTTGTTTATTTTGCCTTGTGTATTATGTAGAGTGCGTAGTGGAAGCATGTAGGCTTGTCACCCACTGGTCGAGGATCGTTGGTTGGATGATTCTATCTAGATGAGAGGATTCTTCGTCTTGGCTATATGTACGCCTTGATGTTGTTGATTGTCGTGCCATTGCTTATAGCATTGTGGTTGTTGGCACTGGCAGTTTTGAGAATTAGGGAAATTTGTTGGCAGATATGCTAGTTGAGTACCCTTTCATTGTCTGTATTTCTTGCAAGTTGTGCTCTCGAGACGTGATTGTGGTCCTAGAGATTCATTTTTCCATGTGTTGTTGTGGGTCCTTGTTGGTAAGCTGTGCGTGGCTTGTTTCTTTTTTTACCGTGAGGTCAGCTGCAATTGTGCCTTAATGTGACCCAGCTTACAATTGTGTTCCATGGTTCTGTATTAAGAATGCAGCCAGGATCCTATAGGTGTTGTTGAAGTGGTATGTGTTATTTGTTGGTTGTGTTCAGCTTGGGAGGAGTTCCTTGTGAGTCTACATTTGGCATTGTGTGGACCGTGATCTTGTTGGTTGGTTGTACTGTACTCTTCTGCTGTGATAGAGTTAGCATGCGACTCAAATCAAATGTAATGTCTGAGTGAGGACTGACTTGATTATGTTGCTAGTCCAGTGCTGTCGTTGGCGTTCTGTGTGCCAGTTCCATTTGTTGATTATGGCACGGAAGCAGATGGTTTGGGCAGTTAGCTAAAATGATTGTTTCCCTCGTGGGAGCTGTTGCTTCTGTTGCCTATCGAGTGCAAGTGTTATCGGTAGCTATTTTTCATGGCATGGCTCGTGTCTCCTTTCCTTGTGAGACGTTAGCGATCATGTCCTATTTCGGAGGTGCTGGACTTGTGTTCCTTGGTGGGTCATGCTCATTCTGTGGATCGATTTGCCCTGAGATTCAGAGCATGATGGTCTTGTTTGTGATCATGGTTTGGCAATGTTCCTTTGAATTGTGTTTTTCAAGAATCGTGATTTCGTGTTATCGTGTTGTTATGGTTAGTGTTCGAGGCTTGGCTGATGCTTGGAGAGCGTAGCCAGTGTAATGTCCCAAAGTCCATAATGCCAATAATTCATTACTAAGTATCAAATTACCACCACTATGAACTGAGAGCCCATGATACCGATAACCTGATACTAGGTATCGAATTACCGCTACCATGAACCGGGGTCGCCACCCAGGAGGCTGATGAGGCCCCCGAAGGGTTAGTTGGCTGCCATGGGCTTCGGGGAAGTCCTAAGCATCGAGGTGGCTAGAGTGGACACAACACTCCTACTGGCTTTGCACGAAAGATGGGACTTGGTCAGCCGAGCTTTCATATTCCCGTGGGGGCATATGATACCGACTTTGGAAGACATGGCCCAGATCAGCGGCTTGCGGGTACATGGCAAGGCTGTCACTAGGTGGGCATACGTGGACTACCGGGAGCTTGCTCAGGAGCTACTCAGTCTGGATTTGATGAGGCCGGGGCGTCTATCATCCCAACTATCACGGTCGGTGCTCCACAAAAGCTTGGGACTCCGGAGAGCAGCCACGGCAATAGGAGAACTCCTGGAGTAGCACATCGACCGAGTGGTCGAGCAGGCGCGTCCGAGCGTGGCGGCGGAGCTGAAACCAGAAGGAGACATAGTCCTTAGACGCTTCTTAATGTTGTTGTTCAGAAAGCTCTTGTTTGCGACGCGGGCAGATGTGATCAGCTATCGGCTCCTTCCTCTGCTATCAGATCTGAGCAGAGTGAGGAAATACGCGTGGGGAGCGACAGTGCTTGCCTTCCTGTTCCACTCACTCAATGTGACTGACCTGGTGACCATGCTAGGTGGCTTCTCACCTTTTCTACAGGTAAAATACCTAAATGCCTCTATTATGCTTCCATTATGCTTCTAATTACCTGAAATGCTGCCATTTCTAACAAATGCAGCTTTGGCCTTTTTATACCTGCATGGGATTGGCCAAGGAGTTGAGCTACATCCGGGGTGGTTTCCCATCGCGAGGAGGTGGAACATTGCCCGAAGTGCAGGGTCAATTCAGCGGTCGACTCGGGCGATCCAAGAGGACCTTGACTCATTCCCGCATGCATCGGTAAAAAAGCCTGAACTCCTATATGCTTTTCTATATGCTTTTTAAATGCTAACATGAATGCTGACATGAATGCTATATGCTGACAAATGAATGGCCCTTTCAGGTGCGTTAGACACCGTATCGGGATGAGGACCATGTGGGGCAGCCGTGGGTCGAGGCTTCCTTAGCCTACTGAGGATGGGACATCTGGCTTCATTGCATTAACATAATTGAGCCCCTTCATTATCGGCTGATCTGGAGGACACGGGGAGTACATCAGCTGGCGGTGAGATTCCCGCACCGACATGACGAGCGCCCGGGAAAATCTGCCAAAGGGATTGGCAGTGACATTGACTGGAGCGGCCGAGCCAGGAAATATGTTCAAGACTGGAAGCATAAGGGCAAGGCCGTAACAGAACAGGCGGACAGTGACGAGGCATATCTAAAAGCCTTCACCCGTCGGCATGGCAGCCAAGTCTTCTGCGGTACCCGACGACCGGTATGAAATGCTAAACTCAACTTTTCCGTTCTATATGAATGAATGAATGACTGTTGTGCATGACACTTGCTTTCTAAAATGCAGCTAGACCCACAACGGCACATTGCCGAGCTCGAGGGACTTCTCCACACTACGGTGCAGCAGCGGGACGAGTACCGAGTGGCTTTGGAGCTTCTGGTGAGCTTTCTTAGACTTGAAAATTGAAATGCTCATGCAAACTTGATTGACCTTTTAAAAATGCAGCGGGCCGAGGGAGTCCAGAGGACCGGACCGAATGCGCCGTCCTCCTCTACACAGCCTGTCGGGGGACAGGCTGAGCGGGACGCAGAGTTCACCTGAGCCGTAGCTCGAGCCGAGGAGGCCGAGGCTACCCTCGCGGAGCGGGTAAGAAACCAAACTCTTCCTAGAATGCTGCATGATTATGCATGTGCCTAAACTAACCGTGATGCAAAATGCAATGTACAGGCGAGGGAATTAGCTGCAGCGTTGGCAGAAGCGGCCGAGGTGCCCCATCTCCGGGGAGAGATTGACTGACTCCAGGGAGAGGTGACCCGATTGAGCCGAGATGCAGCGGACATCGAGCGGTACCAGACCGAGGCTCGCGAGGCATGACTTCAGGCCCATGACTTGAAGATCGAGCTCCGGACCATGGAGTGGACCGTCCGGCTGATGGGCCGAGCACCCGAGCGGACTGTGTCCCGGAGTGGCGCAGCAGGAGGCTCAGGGAGCGCGGCACTGAGCGCGTCGGTGGGAGATGTTTTGGCTAGTTCTTCCGCCCACCGGAGGAACGAGGAGGCGGAGCGGAGACGCCCACGGGAAGAAGAGGAGCAAAGCGCCATGGAGCCACCACCAAAGCTGCATGAGGGCACCAGTGATAGTGGCAGCCCGGGAGATAGACCGGCGGAGTGATACTTTTTGGTTTGATTTTTTTGTAGTTTTTTGGTTTTTGGTTTAATGTGAAGGGCGAGAGATGCCCCCATCAATACTGCAAAGCCGACTGTCGACATCGGGCAAGTCCATTCTAATCGAAGGAGTCTGCGTGTTTTTGAGTGGCTGACAGGCTAGGATCTCGCTCGACCAGGTGATCGCAACTGTACCAATGCGAAACTCATTCCAGGTGCTGGCTCAAGATAGGACGGACCATGTGAAGTCTGAATCTAAGGGAGGTATGGCCCTAAAGCCAACCAAATTTAAACAGGTATGGGTGCCCAAGTGGATGTGGGCCCCAGCTACTGCGCCACCAGAACCTATTCAAGCTGTCAGGTTCGATAGAAAGGAAGAAGAAGAAGAAGAAGAAGAAGAAGAAGAAGAAGAAGAAGAAAGGATCGAGGTACCAGCATCAACACCTCGCAGACCAGCCTTCCAGGCCTAACAGAAGATGCGGCAAGATAGCCAAACAACGGCGGTTCGCTTACAGGCCATCGACTCAATACGAGATGTTACCATCTGCACTCTGCTCCACAGATGGGCAAGAGGATATTACCCAGGCCATATGAGGATATTTTTGGGGTCTTGGGTACACCTATCAAGGTACACAACGACTCCTGGAAGTTATGAGTGCTGCGAAAGATGAAGATCGGGGAGTACAAGTCGACCTGGAAGAAGTCACAAAGGAAGGGTTCGGTGGCCACACACCATCTTTCCATGAACAAGCTATACCGAGGGTCTCGGTGTTCGACAAGTTGACCTTCCTTGGGCAGCCAACCAAGAGGGTGATACGGAGGGACAAGCACCTCCAAATATTCAGCTATAACATGGCCGGAGTGGCTGACCGTTATGGGGCTCTGCCCAAAAAATCTGAAGGGGTGGTTAGGCTTACCGAGAGGCCCGGTCCTTTCACCAGAAGAAAGAAGGCTGCGGGTGATGTAATGCAAGCCCTTGTTAGGGAAATAAGTATGGGTGTAGTCGCCATGGCTGCAAATGTAATCACCACTGAAGACGAGGGCGAGAGGTCAGCACTTGCTTTGGGTGCTCCATTAGAGGGAGGAGGCCAGGCACCTAGCCCTTCCACCCCCGATCCAACAATGATGCTACTCTTGAAGTACCAACAGGAGATTGAGATGCTGAAGAAATAATTGAGTGAGCTAAGCATGCAAGCGTCAGCCTCAAAGTAGATGGAAGCGCCTCCTTAAACATCAAGGCGTGGCCCCGATGAGCTCAAGGGTTCACCTCAGATGATGGCTTCTCAGCCATACACGACTATGCTGGGGGCACGACCCCGATACCGCCACCAGCTCTTCAACATCAGTGGATTGCTGCTACTATGCCTTTGCCCATGGTGTTGGCAACACCTCAGATGCAGCAAGCCCACTTTCATCCAGATCTGATGAACCAGGCAATGGTAAGCAAGATGATGGTTGAACAAATAATAGGTATAAAGCTACCAGATCGAGACGGTGATGATTATGCCTCGTTCGATATATACAAGGTGCCATATCCGGTTCATCATGCCGCTAAAGGATTGCCTCTCGGTGTCAATAAGCCACCAAAGTTTGACAAGTTCAACAGACAAGGGTCATCGAAGGAGCACATAGCCTATTACATTAACGTGATGGGTGATTTGGCAACAGATGAAGCCTACCTATTAAAGTTCTTTGGGTCCTCACTGACGGGACTCGCTTTTGAGTAGTACTCGAATCTACCGACCGGGTCTATTAGTGACTGGCCAGATATGCGGCGGAAGTTCTAGGAGCACTTCCATGTTGCTGAGCGAGAGGTCACAGTGGCCGAATTATATGCTTCCAGGTAGAAAAAGGATGAAACAGCCTTAGAATATATCAAAAGGTGGCGGAATCTCAGTATGAGATGCAGGCAGCTACCACATCAAGAAGATGCCATCTAGATATGCAAGTAAAATCTGAAGCGAGAAGTCCTTGAGAGGATGATAGGAATTAAAATCAGGTCTTTTGACTGACTGAACAATGTCGTGGCAGAGATTGAGGCCTTCCTTTCTAATCACCCTTCCACTCCCGCTGCTGTAAGCCATAAGGCTAGATCGGCTGATAAGCGGCCTGCGCCTCCAGAGGTTGATGCAGTAGACTTCAAAGCGTTTGAACAACAAAAAGATAAAGATAAAGGAGTTGCCCGCCCTCCTCCCGCCAAGCTGGCTAATCAGCAGGAAGGCTTCTCCTTGCAAGCCAGAATGAGCAAGCTCTATTCCCTTCCTAAGGAGGAGACTCGGGTCCTGTTCAAGTGGGCCACCCAATACAACAAAATCACCCTTCCGGAGCCGAAGAGACCCAATGATGCCAAAA
>JANBPO010000631.1:0-30359 GCA_024336825.1 Amorphophallus titanum | reverse complement strand
CGACTATTTTTGTGTATTTTTTTGAATTAGTACATTTTCGGTTGAATTTAGGGATTTTTAGAAATTAGGAAATTTCCCAATTTCCTATCCATTTAACCCCCCACCCTCTCTCTCCTCTCACTCACATTCTCTCACACTCTCTCTCCCGTTCTCTCTCGTTCTCTCATTCCCTTGGCTCCGACTGCAGATGGAGGCGACTGCGGGTGAGCTGACAACGTCGGGAGGCTGTTGGGACGCGTAATGGAGGCATGGTGTTGGCGCGATCCCGTTCGTGGATTCAAAGCCGATGTGGGCGGTTCGCGTGATGGTTTTCGACGCGTTATAGTCGCTTCGGCACTCGATTTCTTCGGTGGAGGTAGGGAGACAGATCGTCACTTCGTTCTACATGATTCCCCAGTCTCTGTGCGCGGTTTGGTGCCCTATCGAGTGAGATCGGGTCAGTTTAGGAAAAATTGTTATTTTTGGGGTTTGTAGGGTTCGTCAGGAAATGGTGACAGTTTGCAGTATAATTACTATCAAAATGACCGTCGGGATGTCAGGATCCCGTACCTGCCAGTTTCGTGTCGATCGGTTGTCATTTGGGGCCGATAGGAGTCCGAGAACCCCAGTGACCCGATTTGGGTAGATTCGTCGGAATTTCCCCATTTTCACAATTGGATGCATGCATGTGCCGTTTTTAGCTTCCAGATGTCTTCTGTGGTTGTATGGCTTTGTTTCCCCTATGCTTCGGCGTGAATGGGGCGTGGAATGGGCCGATTCGGCCATTCCACTATTTTACTTGTCGGTTCGGTGTAACGGTCCTACCAGAGACCGTCACACTGTGTGATGGTCCTACGATAGATTGCCACAACCGTTAGTCGTTTCGGGTCCTTCGAGGCTATGGTCATGTGACGGACCAATACTGGACCGTCACATGACTGTAATGCCCCTATGGTGGTGCATTACATTTGGGTGATTTTCAAGGACTGTGGCTGTCAATTCCCCAAAGATCGTGTCTGCCTCAAAGATCGTGTCGATCGGTTAGCCCCGACGGACCTCCCCTTGTGCGTCAGGTTGTGTAACGCCCCTAGACTAGTGCGTTACACTGTTCGTGTTAGGCTTTAGGCCCGTTGGCCCTGACGCCCTAGTCCTGGTGCGTCAGAGTGCATAATGCGCCTATAGTAGGCCGTTACAGTTTGTTTGACTGATGTTTGGGCTGGCTATGTCGGTTGGTCGTAATGGACCAGCCTTCATGTGCCAGGGTGTGTAACGCGCCTGGCCGGGTGAGTTATAGCGTCCAAGTTTTAGCTTTAGCCCTATTCATCTTGACGCCCCTGCCTTGGAGCGTCAGAGCAGTGTGACGTGCCTATAGAGGTGCATTACAGTCTTGTTGGCCGTGATGGCCGTTGTCCTGTTCTACATCTATTCGTGTATTGGTCTATCTTAGGTTTGTGTTTTAGGGCGGTGTCTATATGTCGGCAGTTTCTGGATCGGTCGGTTCAGGTGACTGGGTGCGGTCTTCTCCCTGACTGTGATAGTTCCCCAATGACTCAATCTAGAACTGCCAGCATCCTTGTCTCTGGTCGCATAGCGGCTATCCCTTGATTGTCGGGTTCACCTAGCAGTTGAGTGGTGGTTCACTTTGCCCAGAGTGTCGGCTTCTCTGCTTGTGTATTGCAGTGTGTATCTGTGTGTGTGTGTCGTGTCTAGTTTCGGTCAACCCGGTGAGACCAGGGGTTGACATGTGACCTTGTCTGTGTCTCGGTGATTTTGTCCAGCTCGAGACACTATTCTGGATGCCTCGGGATACTGTCCTACCTTGGTTGCGTGTCCAGGTGTGCTGAGGGTTCTTGGTGTCCCCTCAGGTCTCCGTGAGTCATTTCTTGCGGAGCGTTGTTTCCTTTGGCTTAAGAGTAGACTGATTGGCAGCTTGCTCCGCTATCGGTGACGATCTTGCCTATGAGTCATGAGACTCAAGGATCGTTACGTGAGTAGGTCTAGCTGTCTTGTCCTGAGTTCATCGACAGTCTCTTGTGCTGCCATTAGTGCTTTACAGTACGGGTGGTAGTGCATGATTAGCCTGTCTGTACTTCAGCACTTGTGTTTTGAGTCTCTGTGTCTTGTGAGTCTCCACTAGTCGTAGCCTTACGGGATGCTTTGGCGTGACGACTTTTGTAGCGGGGCACTTTCCCAGTTTACAGTTCTTAAGCTAGTTCCTGGGCCCCTGGTCCAACCGTAGCATGCTTTGGAGGGGGAATACTAGCTAGAGGCCTGGCTTCGGTAGTGGGCCAGTGTATGCACACGTGGTCAGGGACTTTGGACATCAAAAATGACGTGTCAGTCCCAGTTATTTTTACAAATTTTGAGGTAGAATTGGGTAGAATTGTCCCAGTAAGCTTTTTGTCCTGCACTTCTGCGTGTGAGCAAGCTATGTTAGCTCTAGATTTGGTTCGAGATCGTATGGTAGTGGCGAGTTTGGGACTCGAGGATGGACGTTGGCAGGTGCCGATCATGGTTCGTGCTGTGGCTCTTGGCTCGGTGGTCTGTGCGGTGACAGCTCGAGAATGGATTGGTGTTAGCACGGATAGATTCGAGAGAGTGATGTCCGGTGGCTATAGGTGTAGCAGCCTTCGAGCCTGGCATTTTGGTGGATTTTCATCGCCCATTGGTAAGCGTTTGGCGTGTTATTTGTTTTGAGGTCAGAGGCAGGCGTAAGTGAGGAGCGCATGGCAGCGGCTAGCTCGACCCCTGTGGCAAGTGTGTGGCTGTGTGCGAGAAGCGATGCCCATCCCCTGGCGCATAAGGGTGTGTTGGCGCTGCTTTGGAAGGATGAGTGCCAGTTGGGCGGTGTTCGTGAGAGTTTGTGGCTGGTGTTGTGATTTTCGAGGTGTTGTGAATCAGAGCTTATAGAGTTGCAGAGGATGTGTAGAGAGTTGGAGGATTGGTTCCTCGGTGTGAGATTGTCTTGGGCCGTGTGAGACGTGTGATTGCCGTGCCGTTGCTTGAGACATTGTGGTTGTGGCACTGGCAAGATGGAGAGTTGGGGAAATGTGTCGGCAAGTGTGCCGCGTGAGTACCCCGTTCTTGTGTGGAAGTTGTGTCCTCGGATGAGATCGAGTTTTGAAGAAGTGATCTCTGACAGATTGTGGGTCCCGATTGGTGGCCGTGAGTGGCTGGTGAGGTTGATCGAGTGGCTGACCACGGTGAGATGTGTGTTCTCTGGGGACCCGTGTGCATTGGTCGTGGCGCAGTCGACCAAAATGCTGTGATGGCAGGTGGCATATGTCGGTTCTGGAGACGTGTGTTGTGAATTGTTCAGGTGTCATCCCGTGGCTCTGTGGTGAGAGCGGAACTAGGATTGGCATGCGTCTATTTAGAAATAGTTGAGATAAGTTGTGATTGGATCGCAATCAGACGATGCCTGTGCGTGGAGGTCCTTGATGAGACATTGGCGTTGGTTGTGGTGATCTCTATTTTGTGACCAACAAGGGAGGATTTCCCTGTAAGGCTGAGTCGAGTGATGTGAGGATCGAAGATTGTGGAATCCTGTCATGTGGTTTCATCGTGGTCCCCAGAGAGGGTAGAGTTGACGTGAGGATCGAATCGGATGCGATGTCCGAGCGAGATTTGGCTTGAGGTGCGGTAATGGTTTGTGGAGGGTCAGCGGATGGCCTATCGAGATTTGGAATGTGCCCTTCGGATCTAGAATAGGACCAGGAAAGAAGGAAGAAGTTGAGCAAGTCAAGATTTCCCGTTGACAAGTATCTAGTGACCGGTGGATGGTCTTTCACAGACAGAAGTTGCTGGTTGTAGTGGCTTGAGGATGGCAAGAGCCATGGACCAGCGAGACCTTGGGTGGCCGGTCATGAGGTGTGCTTTTCCCAGAACTGGATCTGGGATTTGCGGGAAGTTTATCTTCTGGCAGAGTTGGTACGATGCTATTGTAAGTGTTCGGCTTGCCAGATGGGAGCTGGTGGAAGCTCTGTAGTGGTTGCCCCTAGTGTAGGGGCATGAGATCAGTCAACTGGTCGTAAAGCTGGCATTCGGATGGCCCGCAGGGCATGAGCGTTGACTGGTGTCTGTTTCTCGTAACGAGGAGTGCGTCTCCTCGGTGAGCGAGATGGTGGC
This sequence comes from Amorphophallus titanum, assembly GCA_024336825.1. NCBI lineage: Eukaryota > Viridiplantae > Streptophyta > Magnoliopsida > Alismatales > Araceae > Amorphophallus > Amorphophallus titanum. The sequence continues at coordinate 26,252 of JANBPO010000631.1, read as the reverse complement.
AGCGATACCGTGGTTAGTTTTCATATTGTCTAAGGCGACACCAGGCTTGTACTCCTTTGCATGTGCCTGCGCTGATAATCGATGTGTCTTGGATTGTGAGCAGGGCATTGTCCGCGATTATGGTCTGGCCGCGCCCCTCAGGATCGTGATTTTTACGAATATCGAGGTTTGGCTGGGGATCTGGCGACATCGTCAGTTGGTTCTGGCGTTCTCCCCTTGTGGTGTGATGCTTGTCCTAAATTTTGAGGATGAAATTCTTATAAAGGGGGAGGGCTGTAATTTCCCAGATTTTTCAGATATTTTTCGGATCAGGATCCGTGGGTTTCAGATCACTTTCGAGAGTTCTAGAGAATATTTTACGGTTTACGCGTGTTTTTCCCTGATGAGCCTTCGGAGCCCTGTACAGGGTGAACCGTTGCGTTCTCCAACTCCGGGACTTTACCAGTGCGATGTGTATTTTTCGAGGATCGTGGGGAGTATTTTTCCCTATTTTTCCGATCCGCCGATTCGTCGAGTTTTTGACCGATCTAAGGGCGTAGATGCATACTAGGGGTGTCGGGGGAGCTTCCCCCTTGTTTTCCCCATCATCCGTGGATGATCGGGACGTGGAACGGGTTTTTGGGAATGTTCTCGCCGTCCTGTTCTCGGGTGAGTGTAGCGGTCCTTCCAGAGACTGCCACACTCACTGGCGGCCCAGGGTAGGCATGCCAGAGGCTGTGGCAGCCCAAGGAGAGTGCGCCACAGGGTACTATTTTGTCGGCAGGGCATCCGTTGGCCTAGCGGCCGCACGATAAATCGCTAGAGCGTGTAACGCTCCATGATTCGACCACCAAAGGGCTGAGTTGACCGTTGACCTCTGACCATTGGATTTTTGACCATTGGGGTCTTGTGCCTTTAGTGGCCGTAGGTATGGGCACTAAAGTGCTGTGGCGGCCTGAGATTGGGGCGCCAGAGTTAACGTGATTTATCTTCTAGCGCACCATGGTTGTTCCGCTAGAGGCTGTGGTGGCCTGAGGCAGGTGCGCAAGAGCCAGTGTGACCTTTTCTTCTAGCGCTCCTAGGTTGGACCGCCAGAGTCCTGTGATAGACCAGAGTTGGACCGCCAGAGTCTGTGGCGCTCTAAGGTTGGACCGCCAGGATATTCTCCACGTTTACCATGTTGTTGCACGTTGTGTTGGTCTCCGATCGACCCGGTTGTGACCCAGCAGTTGACCTTCGGCCTCGTGAATGTCCCGGACACCGTGAGGCCTGTGTTTGTGTTTTGGGGGTGTCCAGAGGTTCCGCATTGTGTCGATTGGTGTGCTCATGAGTTTTGGGGTCTGGATAACCCCATGAGTGTGCTCCGAGTATCCATGTGGCTCGTGTCTATGGCCTTGGACTGCGAGTCCAGTTGACCAGCCTGGGGCTAGGGATTTTTCACGTGTCACCGTAGTTTTGGACCTAGAGATTAGGCCAGATTGATGGCTCAGTGCTTTCACGTGCGACGGTCTTGACCCGAGTCTTATGACTCGAGGATCGTCGAGTTTAATAGGTCTAGCGGGCTGTCCAGAGTCAAGTGGCTGCGAGCCACTTCTTCCTTCGTGTTACTCGCGAGGGGTGCATGCGTGGTTTTCTGTGTTCATGTCTGTGACCCGTCCACTAGTCGTAGCTTCCACGGCACGCGTGTGTCGGCCCACCGGGGGCACTGGTGTGGCGTACCCGAGAGAGATGGTGAGTAGGCTGGTTACCGTAAGGCCCCCACGTACAGACGAGTCTGGGCTTAGGGGGAAATACCAGCTAGAGGACAGGCCTAGGGCATATGGTCTGAGTGTGCACACGAGGCTGAGGGCTTCGGACCTGCGCTGACGAGCGCGACCTCAGCTAGTCCTTGTCTGTGGTACTTCTGGTTACTTTGTGTGTCTGAGTCTCGTACCCAGGATATTGTAGCTAGACACATGTGACGGGGTGTAAGACGTCAGGGGACGCATCCGGTCGTTCTTCTAGTCGGTGGTGCTCCCGTCACGTGACATGAGTTGTCGTGTCCCAGGTTTCTGTCCCTCATCTGCGGGACAAGGTCTTGTGCGTAGTTTTTGGGCGTGTTCCCGAAGTCGAGGTCTGGGGTCTCCAGTGTGCATCACCGAGGGTTTCCCCAGACAGCGTTGAGTTCACGATGGCGAGGTCGTGACTGTGCTTCTAGATCACGAGGTTTCTGCTTGGACCCTTTAGGGAGGGCAGACCTCTGTGACCAAGGTGTCGTGACATTTTTCTAGTAGCGTGACTAGGGCGGTTCGTGTCTGGTTGTCCCCTAACCGTGGGATCGAGATGTCGGGTGCGTGACTTGGTTGTCCCCTGACGGGAGATTGGGTCGTGTTTTCCAGTACAGTAGGAGTAGCTGTAGAGCCGAGGTTTTACCAGCCGCCGTAGTTACCGTTCCTGCTGTTGTGGTTGTTCTAGCTGTAGTTACTACTTTTCGTACCACCATTGTTCTCAATTGGGGTTCTGCGGGATCCCTACTGAGCCAGTGATAGGAGGCTCACCCCTAATTTTCAGGTGCGGAGGCTCTTCCTCGAGGTTCGAGGGCATTGCGTGGAGGTTCCTAGTTGCCAGTTTGCTGGGCCGAGTGTTCACTTGACATGTGGTACATTTTACTGCTTTAGATTGTACTTTTTGTTAGACTGGACTCTGTTGTAGTCATTGTTTATTTCTATTGTAATATCTGCTGTCCTACTTTATTTCCTATTTCTATGTACACCACACCTATCTTTTAACCCTTCCTAGTCTTCGGGCTCATGGGTGGCGGGCCAAGATTCGAATGGTATCGTGTCGAAGTCAACGGACCTTATTTAGACGAAAAATCTAAAACAATGGCAGAAGGTAGAATATAGAAGTTGACTCGACATCGTGTCGAAGTCAACAGACCTTGTTCAGACGGAGGTCTAAAATAAGGGTAGAATGTAGAATATAGATGTTGACTCAACATCATGTCAAAGTCAATGGACCTTGTTTAGATGGAAAATCTAAAACAAGGGCAGAAGGTAGAATATAGAAGTTGACTCGACATCGTGTAGAAGTCAATAGACCTTGTTCAGATGGGAGGTCTAAAATAAGGGCAGAATGTAGAATATAAATGTTGACTCAACATCGTGTTGAAGTCAACAGACCTTGTTCAGACAGGAGGTCTAAAATAAGGGCAGAATGTAAAATATAGATGCTGGCTAGACATCGTGTCGAAGTCAACGGACCTTGTTCAGATGGAAAATCTGAAACAAGGATAGAACGGGTAGGTAGGAATGTTAACATGACGGCCCACCAAAGTGAACCATCTTGGTAGAGACGTGAGGTCTAAGCTAGGGTTGAGTATGACCATTGATCCGATGGGAACTTAGAGATGATGAACCTTGCTTGGACGGCCAGTCCAGGGTAGGGGCAGAATACAGACGTTGATCCGACGGGATATCGGGATCAACAAACTTTGCTCGGATGACGGATCCAAAACAAGGACAGAATATGGATGTTGACCTGACGAAACGTCAGAGTCAATAAAACCTTGTTCAGATGGTAGGTCTGAATCAAGGGCAAAATATGGACGTCAACTTGATGATCTATCAGAGTCAACAGAACCCCACTTAGATGGCAAGTCTGAAGTAGGAGCAGAATAAAGACGTTGGCCGGTCAGGATGTCAGAGACAATGAAAACCTCACTCAGGCGATATGTCTGAGACAAGGGAAGCATATGGTGTACTGTTGTTGATTCAATATTACGTGGAAATTGACCAACCTGGGAGAGATGCAAGGTCTGGGCCGAGACAGGATATAGCCGTTGACTTGACAGACTACTGAAGTCAACCAACTTGATAAAGACGTGAGGTCTAGGCCAAGGGAAGAAGATGGAATATGATTATCAACTCGACGTCATGTCAAAGCCACTGAACTCGGAGAGGGCGTGAGGCCTGAGTCGAGGGAAAAGTATAGGACATAGATGTTGACCCAACGATATGTCGAAGCCAACGTGTTGAGTCCCGAATGGTGGCAATCAAGAGGGGAGGGGTGAATTGATTGGCCAATTAAAATTTCTTCCCAAGTGAAAACTTTGTTAATTAAACACACAAGCACTAGTCCTCACTCGAACATGATCACACTTGTGAATGGGTGTGGATAAGGGTAGGTGCTTGATGATAGAAGTGGTGTACGCTCAACTCACCGTGAAGCCCACTCGACAATGAATGCGAAAAATCAAACCACAAGTGACACACGGAGTTTTTAGGTTGTTCGGGTACACTGATGTGTCCCCTACATCCACCCCTCACACGTAAGGATTAAGACTTCACTATGAAGTGAGCCACACACACACGCTGTGTAGAACAGCAAACACACACACAAGGCACCCGATCTGGGCTGCCATACACATACATACACACACACATTCATGTTTTCGAACACGAACAACACACACACAGAAATCGTATTCATGTTTTAAATCAAATGCTCAAGTTCAAACTAAATGATTTTGAGAATAAGGAGTGAAGAATGATTTATCATAGTTGAAGCTCCCCCTTTTGCTTCTCCAGATGTAGTCGATCAGTTCTGCAGGAAGGAGATCAATCTTGGAAGAAGAATGGAGCAATGGCATACGAATGGAGTTGCAACCTTGATTTCCCACGCAGTTTCCTATTGGGGATGGTTTGGTGATTTGATTCAATCTTCTTCCCTTCACTTTTAGGTTCAGAACATTGTGGAAGAAGGCCCTGGAGCTGCTACTACGACCCTGTACTCACAAGGGTTAGAATAATAACACAATTTCAGATCTCTCTCTCCCTTAGGGTTTACAACTCCCAAATGATGTCTTATACACTTAGGACGGTCAGGAGATAGCCTAGGGACCAGATCCACATTTTCTGGTGTGATTTAGGGAGGTTGAACTTTACTGGAAAGACTTTTGGTGCGGTGGCATAGAAGTCCTAAATGAAGGCTCAGATCCGAACCTAAAAGGGCCGACCCTCGTAAGGGTTTTAAAGGGTTTAAATGGGTTCTGGACCAACAGGTCGACCCTCGGGGGTATCCCGTGTGGGTTTTAAATCTTTGGCACAGGGGTCGACCCATTGGGTCAACCCTCGCGGGCTTCAGCGAGCCATGTCAGCTTCCCCAAGCTTGACTTATGCATAGTTGAGGAGTCTGATAGAACACCGCTCCTGCTCATTATTGGCATTCGGCTGCCCGATGGAGGACTGGACCCCGCGGGTCACCATGTCGCTAAAGCACACCCACAGGCAGGAATACCTTAGCCACGAGGTGTCTGATCAACTGACGACCGTGAAGTTAGAAAAGGCTGACTATAAAGCCACTATTTCCTCATTGAGGGGTCAATGGGGTGACTGAGAGATGCTGCCAGCACTACTTCAGAACACTAGTCCTTCCTCACAGTGCGGATAGTGGAGCTGCGTGCAGAACTTGCCAAGGCCGAAACTGAACTACAGGAGACCAAGCGCCTAGAGGTTCAGACTATAGAGGAAGCTGATCTAGCCGAAGGGCAGGTCGCCTCTCTCGAGGAAAAATTATCGCAGCTGGTGACTACCGAGTCTCGGCTGTAGGAGTTGACTCAATATCCTTCCTTAGGCCTCTTGGAATCAGAAGACATTTTTCGGTATCCCCTGCCGTAATCTTCCCTCTTTGTTCTTGTCTTTTATTGACTTTTGCTCCCTTTTTGTCTTCGGAGCTTATGTATAACGGGGAATGCCCAGAGTAAGGATGTATTCTGACACCTCATATCAATGAAATATCTTTATTTGTCACTTCAATCACGATCTATTTCTTCCTTTTCTTTTCTCTCTCCATCCGATTAGCTTAGTCCAGGGATATAAGTTACTAGCGTAGGAGAGCGCTCACACCTTCAGCGAAGGGGTGAGGTGTTCGCTCCACCGTGGAGTAACTATTCCCGGAACCAAACTTTGGCCAGGGTGGGACGAAGGTCAAGGAGACGAATGCGTAGGGCTCCCATAGGGCCATAGAAATGAGAAGGTTCATCAGCGGGCTTCGTCGATGGTGACAAAGTTGCTAAGAAACCCAAAGTATGTTTGTTTTTCAACGGGCGCGGGAGATCCAAGTGAAGGATAGGTTGACTTACTGACGTGGACGAGAGGTCCAGGTCATGAGTGTGTCTATCGATCCTACCAATGGTGATGAGAACCGAAGGTAGTTTATTCATCGACATGGGTTAAATGTCGAAGCAAGGGTAGCTTGTTTATTAACGAGGACGTAAGGCCCAAGTTAAAGGTAATGCTGGTCGATCTTACCGATGGTAACAAGGACCAAGAGTGTCGACCGATCTTGCTGATGATGACAAGGGTCGAAGGGATACTGACCGATCTTACCGATGGTGACAAGGGTCAGGAATATTGACCGGTCTTACCGATGGTGGCGAGGGTCATGTGTCATTCATTAATGAGGACAAAAGGTCTAAGTTAAGGGAAAGTCGACCGATCTTGCCAATGGTGACAAGGGTCAAATGAAAGTTGACCGATCTTGCTGATGGTGACAAGGGTCGAAGGAAAGTTGGCCGATCTTGTCGAAGGTGACAAGGGTCAAAAGAAAGTTGACCGATCTTGCCGATAGTGACAAGGGTCGAGAATATTTGTAGAAGTTGAATGAGAAATAAGGGTATGACCTCGTTGTTACATCATCATTTCCCTCTCTTTTTGTATCATATTACTGACTTAAGCACACTTTCGGGTTTTCACCAAAGTCAGTCCCCTCTTACTTTTACCCACGCGCCCTCTCAGATTTTCACGTGGCGGGATACCCGATTTTACCTGCGACGCCCTTTCGGGGTTTTGCCAGAGCTGGGTTACGGCCATTTTTGCCCTTGTTCTGATGTAGGAATAAGGCCGACGAGGCATCTCTATTTTTAACCCCATTCTTTCTTCTTCTTTCTTTTTTTTTGAATGTAATTCACGGGATGAAACCAGGATATAGGAGAGTTTGTTTGTCGGGATGCCGACCGGTTTTGCTGATGATGACAACGGTCGAACGCGGGTTTATTCATCGGCATTGGTTAAATGCCGAAGCAAAGGTTTATTCGTTAACGAGGACGAAGGGTCCAAGTTAAAGGAACGCCGACCGGTCTTGCCGATGATGACAAGGGTCAAACGCGGGTTTGTTCATCGCCATTGGTTAAATGCCAAAGTAAAGGTTTATTCGTTAACGAGGACGAAGGGTCCAAGTTAAAGGAATGTCGACCGATCTTACCGATGATGACAAGGGTCGAATGCAGGTTTGTTCATCGACATTGGCTAAATGCCGAAGCAAAGATTTATTCATTAACGAGGACGAAGGGTCCAAGTTAAAGGAATGTCGACCGATCTTACCGATGATGACAAGGGCCGAACGTGGGTTTGTTCGTCGACATTGGCTAAAGGTGAAAGCCAAGTCCAAAGGAAAGACAACAAGTGCCAAGTACAGTCGACAAAAAAGAAAAGACGTACCAGAGAGTCGGGGGAAGCCCAACGAGGGTACCAGTTGGCCATAACTAGACGCCGCGAGCATGCACACTGAAAACTAACAGAAGCAGAACGAATGACCACCACCTGCAGAGTAGGGGTGAGCCTCGTGTCACTGGCTCAATAGGGGTCATGCGCATCCCCACCGAGGAAAACACGCAGTGACATGCTAAAAATAGCAGGCAAGCATCAGTAAACAACAAGGAAGCAGTAAAGCAGGAAAGCTAAACTACAAAGCTGTAAAGAAATTAGAACAGAAAGCAAGAGTAGGGAAAAAGCTAAGGAAGAGGGGAAGGAAGAAGCCGTACCAAACAACGACTACCGAACTAACCTCAGTATCCCAAACTACTCCAAGCAAGGGCAGGAGGGTGACTCGGAGCTGACAGAGTCAGGAGTTGTCGAACTGCCGATGCAAGGAACTGGCAAAACAGACAAAAGAAACCTAGGAAAAGGTTAGACAGATGACCGACACGGACGACAGACAACATGACAAGGGCGTCGTGCACACTACCACACGCATGACAAGAACGTCACGCATGCGACAGGACACCGACCTTGAGTACAGCCATAAAAGGGCTAACCCAAAAGGTCACGATGCACGAGAAATGCTGAGAGTCATACAACACGTGACTTGAAAGAGGAGCGGTCAGCTGCGTCCACTGACGACTCACACTGCACCACAACTCGCTCCACAAGTGCCTCGACTACTAGCCGAATGTGGTCTGTCACAGCTAAGGCCGAGTCGCAGGCCCATGTGGAAACCACCACTGCAAGGACCAGTCAGGGTCACGCCCGTCGACGTGAGTCCTAAGCCCCTGACCCCGTGTGCACACATTGGCTGTAGATAATTAAGCCAGGCCTCTAGCTAGTATTCTCCCCTACGGACGCTACGATAAGGTCGGGAGCCCACGAAACTAGCTTAAAAATCATGTCTCAGGAAAAGTGTCCAGCTACAAGAGCCGTCACGCCGAAGCGTGCCGTAAGGCTCCAACCAAAGAGGAGCCACAAAACCCGAAGACTCTGAAACACAAGTGCCGGAGTACAGACAGGCCATACTACACGCACCACGGTAGTATAGGAAACTGCCGACCACTCAGGGCAAGGTAAACTAGACCTACAACTACAACGATCCCTGAGTCCTATGACTCTGAGTCAGGATCGTCGCACATAGTGGAACAAAACCACTAATCGGTCTAATCCTAAGTCAGGGAAAACAACGCTCCGCGAGAACCAAAACACGGAGACCTGAGGGGACACTGACAACCCTCAACACACCTGGACATGTAAACCGAGGTAAAATGATATCTCGAGACATCCAGAACTAATGTCTCAAATTGGACAAGGCCGCTGAGACACAGCAAGACTTCCTATCAACCACTAGGTAACCCCGGGTTGACCAGAACCAGACACGACACCGACACACCAACACACTAACACATCCACCGCCACAGCAGCACAAACAAACAGAACCAACAGGGACAAGAGCGGCAGACGACGACAACACTCTGGGTAGAGCAACCTGTCAGTTAATTGCTAGGGGAACCCCGCAGTCAAGAGATAGCTGCTACGTGACCAGAGACAAGGATAACAGTAGTTTCTAGATTGAGTCGTTAGGGTACTATCGTAGTCTAGGAAAAGACCACAGCCAGTCACCTAAATCGACCAATCCAGACAACCATCGACAGATAGACACCACCCTGAACAAGGACCTAAGACAGACAGACACACAACACAGAACCAACCAACGGTCATCACGGCAAGCAGGACTATAACGTACCAGCATAGGGGCGTTATACCAACATAACGCACCAAGGGAGGGGCATTATGCCAAACAGACCTGAAATCACATACAAATGATATAACGCACCAGCATAGGGGCGTTATATCGACATAACGCACCCTCAAAGGGGCGTTATGTCCAACAGACCAAAACATGAACAAAATGAAGTATTACGGACCACAATAGGCGTGCTATACTAGTATAACGCACAAGGATAGGTGCGTTATACCCAACAGACATAAAAAAATATTAACCACAGACCAAGGGCCCATAATGGACCAAGACCAATCCGTCATAGCCACAAAACGCACAGGGTAAGGCGCGTTATATCAACCGCCATATCCAGACAACCATCGATCAACAGACCATAATGGATTTGCACCTGGGCATTATATTGAACATAACGCATGGGGAGGAGTCCGTTATGCTAACCGACTGATACAGTCTTCGAGGTGAACATGGTCGTCGAGGGCTGACAACAGTAGTCGGCCTCGAAAATAACCTGACCATAACGTGCCTGGACAGGTGCGTTATGCTCACATAACGGACCAGTCTTGGTCCGTTATGCTCCAAGACCTCCGAAGATAAAAATGATGAACGATGCATAACGGTCTATCGGGGGACCATTATGCACACATAACGGCCTCTGATAGGACCGTTATGCCAATCCAACGATGAAAATGGTGAAACGGTCGAATCGGCCCGTTCCACGCCCCATGCACACCGTAGTGCAGGGGAAATACATCCAAACAATGGGAAATCCTTCAAGGATTTCAAAAACACCACATGCACTCACCGAAACGTATTAAATCACGAGATCCAGGCGATTTTGACGAATCGACCCAAATCGAGTCATCGGGGTTCCCGGACTCCTACTAGCCCCAAATGACGACCAATGGACACGAAACTGGTGGGGTTAGGATCCTGACATCCCAGCGGTCAGTTTGACACTAACTACATCACGAGGGGTTGTCATTTTTCGGCCAACCTTACAAACCCCAAAATTTACAGTTTATGCTAAACTGGCTCGATCTCCCCCGATCGGCCACGAAACTACGCACAGAGATAGGGAAAACATGCAGAACGCGGAGGGGGTCCATCTCCCTACCTCCACCAATGAAACCGAGCGCCATGGGCGACGAAATCGCGCCGAAAATGCCATCGCGAATCGAACCGTCGACTTTGAATCTGCCATTCGGGATCACGTCAAATCCACGCCGTTCCTCGCTCTACTACGCGTCTCAGCAAGTCCCACGCGTCATCACCTCACCCGCGGACAGCTCCGTCTGCAGTCGGACGTCTCCGGGAGAGAGAACGAGAGAGAACGAGGGAGAGAGAGAGCGTGAGAGTGAGAGGGGGGGTGGTTTAAGGGTTAAAGAAAAAGAAAATTAAAATATTTTAACCAAATTCCAAAATCTCGTAAAATGTGCCAAAAATGCACTAATTCAAAAAAATACGTAAAAATAGTCGAAACGATCATCGCGAAGAGTACATCACTACTGTATCGTCTGCGAGTCGATGAATTGAGGAATAAACTCACCGTAAGGTTCCATAGCTTATATAGGAGAAAAACTCATACGAAAAGTAACACTCAACTCGGGAGCTACAAACGCGAGCCAAAACTCTTCCAAAAGGATCCGAACAACCTAATAAAGATCTTCCAAGACCAAATAAAGATCCGACAAAGAATCCAGGGTGTTACATTCCTCCCCTCCTTTAAGAAATTTCATCCTTGAAATTTAAGGACAAGTAAGGGTAAGGCAGGGAAGAACAACCCAACAACTACCAATACAAAGCACGAGAGACAGAGCTCAGAGGAACAATGTCAGATCATTATCACGAGGACATGCTCGGGAGCGAGCACGACACTAGTGAACGTAGGTCTGACTCCTCTGAAACAAGGTAACGTCGCTTACGTCTCACAGGAAAAGAGACACGACTGCCAAAACAACAAACATCAAGGAAACGAAACGACAGAAATGACAGGCACACAAAGCATCAGCTTACACAAGGAAACATAGTCCTCTCAACCAACAGCCTGACAACATCATCGGTTCCGGTGCCAAAGGTGACAGGGAACACCTGGCACACAAGGCACCAACGACAAACATACGGAAGAAATGACAACAAAACAACAGCACTAGACCATGAGCAGAATCGAGTTAATCCTCAGCCGGATAACATGTCTGACTGAGCCGCAAGCTAATCTCACCAGGAAAGGAGAGTACAGCAATGCTAACTGACAGACAATGGTCCATGACACAGACACAAAACCATACAGAAACAGCATGACAACACCTATAGGATCCCAGCTCTAAACAATATTCAGAACCGCAGAACACATCTGCAAGCAGGGTTACATCAAGGCATAACAGCAGCTGATCTCCTGACTACAAGGAACGAGTCATGCGTCAGACTACTCACCAAGGAAGACCCACGACATGAAAAAGTGATACAAACGACAATCTCAGGGGATGCTTCTCAAGGACCACAGCAATGCCTAGAGAGCACAATACCCACGAGAAGCGACGTAGAGTAGAGGGTACTCAATCAACATACAAGCTGACAAATTCCCCAACACTCGCAAATGTCAATGCCAACATCAGAAAATTGCCAGTAATAGCACGACAACAGACGACGTCAAGGCACAGGAATCCAAGACGAAGTCACATTGAGAAGAAGCAAAACCTCTCGACCAGTGAGAATCTTACCATAACGATCCTCAACCAATGGGTAGCCAACCCACACGCTTCCGCTGCGCACTCTTTACAACGCACATAGGTATCAGAAAAGGCCTCGGCAATCGCATCTTAGCACACATACGGCGGCACTGCAACTCATCAGAATCGCAATTAACATGCCACGAATACTGATCCAGTGAGCAACCGATCATAAGGGACCTAAGTGCAACAGAAGAGAGTACCAGCTTCTGCACAAAGCACAAGAAAAATGCTAATCTCAACTTACTTTCACGTCCTGGAATAATAAATGAGTCTTCTCAACACATCGGCCGCTGGACACGGCACGACGAACATGGTACACCACAGCTCTCAACACCATAATGGAGTCCAAAGCTAAGCAACCAATAAGCAGAGAGCAGATCAGAATCAAAATAAAGTTGTCCACATATAAGCAGACACAGGACAGAAGTATCACTAAGATAGCAATTCCAAGGCAAATCTCGAGAAAGATTCATACCCCCCTGGTATCCCTCATCCTATGTTATTGGGTTTAGTTTCCATTTTCTTCTATAGTTACTAGACTTCTCAATTCTAATTTGGGTTTGTTTCTTGTGTTTTCCATGTGTTTTGCAGGTCAGCAATCATCACAACACGAGACCCACTCCCTCTGGCTGACCGGAAGGGGTGGAGGTTCAGATCCAACAACTTGAAACCTGGTGGCACTGAATAGTCTTCACCCTATCCATCTGAAGAAGAGAGCGGTCCACATCGCGTCGTTCCACTTATTCCTGTGGCCTCCTTTAGACCGTCCCGTCGTCAGCCAGGCTTCTTCCTGTGTTCTTTTCAGCACTGGTGAACGGTCTATTGAGCGACCGGGCGCTTCCAAGAGCGGTTCACCCTGAACCGTGTATTTTTGCAGTGTTGTTTTGAGGCGAGTTCCCACTCCCTTTCGAAGGTAAGGGTGTATTTATTTTACATTCAGAACCTTAGTGGTGATCACGATCACATACTCACGTCCTTCCTCCCTTCTAGCTTCATTCTTGTTTACTTCTATATTGATATAGTCAAAGGGGATTAAGGGATTAGGAAGGAAGGGAAGGAAAACATGTCTACACCCTCTTTTTTGGCGATCACGGTGGGACACCTAGTGTCCATCGTGTTAATGTTTTGCTCACCCACTCTTGTGTTTGGCAAGTCTCGCTTATTTTAAGTGGTTTCATGTTGCTGTCTTGTCCACGTTGTTCTTCTGTCCCTGGAGGCATACACTGTCCTCTCAGAGCCGCTCAAGTAGTAGCGCTGCCGGATGACTGGCCACTCTGTTTTGGTCCCAGTGCTAATTCCTTTGCGAGCCTATCAGATTCAGCGGCCCTCCTCAGACCGTTCTCTGGTTCCCATAGTTTGATAGAGGCCGTGTAACACTGCTACTAGCCCAGGTGCGTTTCTGTTCATACACTGGTGTTTCTTTGCTGACATTCTGTGGTCCTTTCTGTACCATTTCATAGTCCGAACGGTCGATCGACAGACCGTACTGATAGGTACGCCTCTGTTCTTCCTCTTTAGTCCATTTCAATTTCTATCTTCTTATTATTAGTTCTTTTATTACTCCCTGCTATCAAACGGTCTAACTAAAGCCGTCTACTTCCCTACGCGGTCTCCCACAGATCACTTACTTCTGCTACAATGCACCCGAGCCTATCACTTTGATTGTTATTTCATATCATTTCATGCTGATTTGGTGCTGCTACTGATCTCCCCTATTAGTTGTTTGATTTCACATGTTCATTGCCATATTTCTCATTATTGTTGATCATTGATTGTTACACCTAGGTTAGATTTTGCATGCACTCTGGTGCACATTGGTCCATGCATTTTATCACATTGTAGTTGCATTCCTACCTTTATAGGGGAACCTCTCGTCTCCATATTTCTTGTAGCCGACTAGGTGACCTTACCCGGGACCTCCGTAAGTCCCCGCGAGCCGTGGATTCCCACACGGATGTCGGGCCGATTGTACCTTTTCCACCCCCATAGCTTTTGCATGTTGTATACGTCGAGAGGGAGTTAACCATAGATTAACCCAAAGTTTGGACCTTATTCCCTATAGGTCTCCTATTTTGAGGGTATAAATCCTAAAATCAAATCATTAAAAGGCTCACCAAACTTTGAAAAAGTAAAAATTAACGATCATACCAATTTGTTTGATCTTGGTTGAATCCTCCCATATCCATATTGTTTGTTTGGGCTTGTTTAGGCCCGTTTTGTGCCGTTTTGTGTTGCATCCTCATCATTTATAGTCGTTTGTTAGGCCCATTTAGGCTTGTCCGCTTCGTGTGTCTGTTTGATTAGGCTCGTTGTCTTGGGTTTGTTTCCTTCATTGTATTCTCCTTATCTTCACTGTATAAAGTCTCCATTTTCCCCATGGAGCATTTTTCTCCCATGTGTTATCCCTCCTCTTCTCCGTCTTTCTATCCCCACGTGGATTCCTCTTTCCACGTGGGCCCATCTCCTCACTCACTTAATGGGCCCACCCCTTCTAATAGGCCCTTCTCTTATTCTTAGGATCCCTCCAGGCCCACACATCCTCCTATTTCTAGAATGGGCCTCTCTTCTCCTCAGGTCGGATCCCCTTATTCGGCCCATTACCATAATCCTGGCCCCAATTCATCCTTCCTCGCTCAAGCTGGCTTGCATTCTTCTCGATCTCTCCCCATTGAGGAGATGATTGTTCAAGCCTAATGCCAGCTCGATGAACTTCAACGTCAAATCGATCCTCAAGCTTCTTTGAGTGTCCCCTTTGCATTTCATGGTCTTCAAATACAAAGGGGAAGTGATGATGCACAGGGTGACCCGATGATGACTCTAATGCAAGCGCTCCCTAGGACTTGACTTGTAAGAACAAGTCAATGACTTGCTCTGATACCACTTGATGTGGCACGGCCAAGGGGATAGTGGAGATGCAATGATGATCCTCGGACCTAGACGCGCAAGCACACTAGCGAAAGGCCCGAACTTGACATTGGCGGACTAGCTCACAAGGCGCACTTTCCTTTCCCGAGGTGACTCAGGGATGGTAGGTCGAGTCTGGGGGACCAGAACCTTGCTAGTTAGGGTTAGGGGCAATATTGAGTGGGGATTCCACCCTTTGGTTCGGAGGTTCCCATGGCAACAGGGATGACCACGTGCTTTGGAGGGTGCGGGTACGCTTACACTCACTCTCCATGACGGCTACTCAACATTACTAGTTAGCGGGGGCCGGGCACTCTCTCCCTCGCCGGTAGAGCACAGAAACGATAATGAATGACATGAATTAACCAGGATGAGGGTTCAAGGCTCACCTAGCCAAGTTGAAGAAGCTAACGCCGACCGGAGACGAATGGCGAGCGGGGAAGCGTAGGTAAGCACCCACACACTGTGTCGGTGTCGCTTGACCAGAAATTATAGCGTTACAGCACTACGCCTCTCACAAGAGAGTTGAGTAAGGAGTAGGGGATAATTAACTATAGTCAAACACTACCTCCTCGTCGGGAGGGGCGGTCAGCCAGCCAGGCGAGGGGTAGGGAAATTGGGAAAGCTGATTTTGCCAGGGAGGGTCCTGCAGGGACAGCAAGTCAAAGAAGAGAGTGCCACGGACACCTCAGGGCACTGTTAGGAGTGGGGCCGGTGCAGGATCGTCCGGGGATGAGGTGGCAATCAGCAGTAGGATCAGGTGGTCATTCGGAGGCCGAGTTGGGGTGCTGCTGCTTCGTCTTCACGGACTACTCTACTTCATTTCTATCAAGACAGACTGACAGGGAGAGAGTATTGGGGCGACGATGAACTCGTCTGGATACTTTTGGAAGAGGGATCAATGCCAGAATGACCGACACTGGCCCAGGAAGACGGGGTATAGTTTTGAGGTCGAACGGGGAACGATGAGGGCCACTGCAGCTCTGGGAACTAGGCCAGTCTGAAATGCTCTAGTCTTGATCTAAACATCAGTGAGCTACTACAGAGGTTGCCACGATCTCCACCAAACTCTGAACGAGACGATACTAGCGCCGACACGATCGTGGACGAGCTGGCGACACACAGGAACTGACCGGACCTCACTCTGTGGTCAGAGGTGAGTGAAGTTGTCTAGGAAGCAGAGAGGGGTCTGATCTGGTTCAGGCAGGGACAGTGTGCGCTGGCTGGGGAAGAAGGTCGGAACAGGGTGCTCTGGGATCTGAATGGCTTCCTTCTTGGATTTGAAAGAGGACTGGTGGAGGATCGCCTCATCCAAAGGGTTTAGAAGGAAACTCATAGGATCGACTGTGGGAGCTTCTGCAACTCATCTCTGTCCCTAGCTGGAGTCGATCTTGTGTAGCCTAACGGAAACGAGCCTACTACCCAACTCTGACCTCGGATGGGGGTGCACGACCACTTGTTGGAAAGTCACTTCACAGTAGAATCTCTAGATGATGGGTAGAGCACCAAAAGCTCTTTCGGGAAGGCACGGGCGTCACTGCAACAAGATGTCCGATCTGCTGTTGTGTTTGCCTGGGTAGCAGCAAGAGAATGTGATGGGAAATGGGGAAGATGAGAGGGGGAAATGGGGTGGAAAGGATTGGTGATGGTCCCTAGATGAGAGTGGGTTAGGGAGGGGGCTTTCCAGGCTATGACAAAGAGAGAATGGGATGTTAGGGGTGGTTCTCATAGGGGTGGAGGTGAGTTACGAGTTTTGGTGTTGGGGAGGTAATTCTAAAGGGGTGGTGGTGTAGTTTGAATTGTTTGGTCCTAACGGGGGGCTAGCTAAGGGAATCTAGGAAATTTTGGTGGAGAGATGTGATGGGAGGAGAGAGAAGTCTTAAGTGTAGGTGGGATGTGATGGGGAGGGTGTGTAAGACTAAGTTGGGTGGTCGAAGGTGATGGGAGGGGTGGAGAAGTCCAACTTGTGGGCAAGATTTTAACCTTAGGGCTAGAAGGTCACCTTTGGAGGATTGAATAATTAGATGGGAAGAAGATTCTTGATGAGGTGGAGGAGAGAGAGGGGGGAGTAAGGTGGAGGGGAGGGGAGGAGAGTGTTGGGGATGCGAGGAATGAGCAGGAAACGGATCCAGAGGGGGGGTGAATGGATCTCTTGACAGGTTTTAAAAACAGCCATCTGACCCCACTGGTCTTGCGACGTTCGGAGTACGGTGGAGAGCGCACCACCCTCTGCACGCCGACTGCGCAGACCACTCCTGCAGGACAGATTCACACAAGCTGTCTTGCACAGCCAGCCCCACCCTCCTGCGACCTCAGAATGACACAAAACTTTCAGGAGCACATCTACACTTCTCAAGCTTCATCTGGGCGCAAGCGACATCTTGTTCAGACCCCTATGCACGGTGTATTGCTCTAATCACTTCGGTTCTATCCAACAGGACAGACATAGGGCAGCAGGCCCATCTCCCCTTCCCCGTGTTCCCCCCTCCTGTGTGAGGGTAGTGCTGTATCGTGTGCCCCTCCCTGAGTTTCCCCTCCCTGCGTGGAGGTGATTTCATTTCTTTGTACTAGAAGGGTCGACCGGAAGCTCCATCGACGTAGCGTGCTTGCCGAGTGCGCACGCTCCCTAGTGCACCATCGTCTCTAATTGGTGCCGGTCTCTTCAGACTTGGCAAGGTATAGATCTGACCCTTGCTCGTTGGCATTACTTTTCTAGTATCTTTTCACGCTCACACCGAAGGTGAGGAGAGCTCATTCCAAATTTCCCAAACATTGAGTGTTGACTGTTGCCGTGTGAGAGTATTGTCATTCCTGCCCTCGGGCACTGGCTCTGCTTCGATTGAGTCGGGCGACCTTCAGACCTTAGGTCTGTCCTCTCCCATATAACTCTTAGTGGCTTTGACCATGTAGGATGCCCGTGGGTCACCGTCCACCCCTCCATTTTCAGGTCACCCCCGAATCTGAGTGATGCATGTGGTCAGTCCGCTATTACTCGGGTCCATGGATCAAGTCGTGCTTGCTATCACGTAGGTCCTAGGGTGTCTGATAGCTCGTCCCGCGTCATTGTTCCACACCTACGGTGTGTGTTTTATTTTATTCCTTTGATCCACGCCCCGGCGTGTGTTTTCCTTTTTCCTTTGCTTATCTCTGTTAAGATGACATGCCCATGTGCTTTACATTACATGCTGATTGCTTGAGTTGATGCTGCACTTTTTCACAATTTACATTCATCATTCATATTCTCTTGTTCATCATCACATCCACACTCTTAAGGGAACAATCTAAAACCAACAACGAGAATCAAGGACCACTAACCAGACATCCAAACCATTATTGTCGGTCCACAGAAGACTAACCAAAGCATAGGATGAGAACACAAGGACCACGATCCACGACTCCTACAAAGACACCTAGCCGCGATCACAGCCCTCACGTGGGAACACCCTCCGCAGTCACGGGACTCTCGCGGGGACAGACGATACACGAGCAGCCCGACACCAGGTAGCCTATCCACACTCCACCAACAGATAAGGGTGGCCCACAAGGGCACTCACCGAAATCCCAAATCACAAGGAATCACTTGGGCACCTCTTTCGTTAAACCGTATCACATACGAACACCTAGGGACAAGGGAAAGGCAAAACACGGCACCTCGAGCCTGATTGGGCTAGGAGGCCAAACTCTTGGCCACCCAGAGTAGGGCCACCCTGGTCCCTGGGCGGCCATTCCTTTAGCTGCCCAAAGGGCTAGGCGGCCACCTCTTTGGCCGCCCAGACCTGGGATCAACAGAAGGGGGTGGCCAGGGTCCTGGCCACCGAGCAACCTGGGTGGCCAGACCCTTGGCCACCCAGTGACCTGGGCGACCAGAGTCATGGTCACCTAGACTAGGGCACAGACCACCACACATGCGGCTGCCTCCTGTCAGAATTTTGGAAAATGCCTGAACTCCCCGTGGAGTTTGACTCACGCCCCATTCGCCCCACCACGAAGGGGAACACAAGGGAAAATCATCCCCAGATATTCTACCCACTGAAAAACCAAATTCAAACCACAATCGAGGCCCCAAATAGGCCAAAACTGTCGCTCAACCCCAACATGCTCATTTTCCCCTGAAAATGCAAAACACCTACTCTCAACCTCGTCGGAACATGAAATTGAAGGGAAATCACGGGAGGAGAGCATGGATCCATCCCCCTACCTTTCCAGAGCTTTACCGTTGAGAAACCTCACTAAAACATCGATCCCACGCGCGGTTGCCCTCCATGTCTGGGAATGCCTCCGCCTCACAGAATGCCACGCCTCCCAGGTTCATCCTCACTGCACGCCGCCGCCGTCACACCGCCACACGTCCCCTTGCCACCTCCGTCGGTCGTCGGAGTGAGAAGGGAGAGTGGTCACACCCCAACGCGGAATATCGGGACGTACAGTTAGAAACTAGCTAGAAATAACATTAATATGCTAAACTAAACATGACGAAACTCTAGTGTAGTCAATGTGTTGGTGGTAAATGAGTGGTTGCGGCGAGTCACCCAAGGGAGTCTGCCCTCCCTTAAAGAGCAGCAGGAAAAAGAACAGACGGCAGCAACAGCGGCACCCGCCGCGCGCCCCCCGGGACGGCACCGGCGGCGGCGTCTCTTATCCCAAATCGTCCCCGACCCCGCTCCTCGTCGGCCATGTACCGCAACCCCAGACCAGGGAACAGCTCCTTGAGCAGGTCCTCAGCGACCTCGAGGCCTCCGCCGACCGCGGCGTCAGGGTGGAGCCCGGCGAGTTCTCTTCTCTCCTCGAGACGTGCTTCCAGTTGGGGTCCCTCGACCACGGCGTCCGCGTCCGCCGCCTCATCCCCCAGGCCCTCCTCCGGAAGAGTGCTGCCCTCTCGTCGAGGCTCCTAAGGCTGTACGCTTCTTGTGGACTCGTCGGGGAAGCCCACCGCCTGTTCGACGAAATGCCGGAGCGGCATCGGAACAGGGCCACCTTTGTGTGGAACGCGCTTATCTCCGGGTACGCGGAGGTTGGCATGTACGAGGATGCCATGGCGCTCTATAACCAGATGGAGGAAGAGGGCGTGGAGCCGGACCAGTTCACCTTCCCCCGCATGCTCAAGGTGTGCGGGGGCCTGGGGTCGATCGCGCTCGGCGAGGCCATCCACCGGCATGCCGTCCGCTCTGGATTCGGCTATGATCCATTCGTCTTGAATGCGCTAGTCGACATGTACGCCAAGTGCGGTGACATCCTCAAGGCTCGCTGGATCTTCGACAAGATTGCTCGCCGGGACGCCGTCACCTGGAACTCGATGCTCACTGGTTATGCCCGGCACAGGCTCTTTGCCGAGGCGCTGGACCTTTGCAGGGGAATGCTCCGCTCCAGCATCGAGCCCGATTCGGTCGCCATCTCCACCATCCTCGCCGGAACCTTGTCACCTAACCTTGGTTCCGAGATTCACGGGTGGGTTCTCCGACGTGGTCTCGGCAGCAGCTTATCTGTGGGTAACGCGTTGATCAGCATGTATGCCAAGCACAACCGGCCGTACCGTGCCCGGAAGGTCTTCGAGTCTATGCCGGAGAAAGATGTAGTGACGTGGAATGCCATGATCTGCACCCACCGCAGGAATAGGATGGTGCTCTCCATTTTCCGGCAAATGGAGAAGTCGGGAGTGCGACCGGACGTGGTCACCTTCGTGTCGCTGCTCTCGGCATGCGCCAACATGGGCTTAGTGCATGAAGGGCGAGAGCTGTTCACGGCCATGGAAGACAAGTACAAGATGAAGCCGGGGATGGAACACTATGGGTGCATGGTGAATCTGCTGGGCAGGGCGGGGTTGGTGGACGAGGCCTACGGGATGGTGAAGGCCATGCAGTTCGAGTGTGCACCTACGGTCTGGGGTGCGCTCTTGTTTGCCTGCTCCCTTCATGGCAATGTAGCTGTGGGTGAGGCTGCTGCGGAGAGGTTGTTCGAGCTGGAGCCCGAGAACGAACACAATTTCGAGCTCTTGATGAAGATTTACAGCGAGGTGGGGAGGTGGGAGGATGTTGAGAGGGTGAGAAGGTTGATGAGCCAAAGGGGACTAGAATCATCATATTCAAATCAGGTTCTTGGGTAATAAAATTCTTTTAGCGTTCTTTGCTGTATGTAGATCAAGGTAGCAGCTTGTTACTTGTTGCCTGTTGGGGACATCAGTTTGAAGGTGTCCGGGACTAGGGAACCATGTGCAAGAGTTCTTCCATGCAAATGTCCAGAAAGCATGGAAATTTGTACTTGGGTCAGCCATCAGAAGAGGTGACGACTGAGAAGGTGTAGCCATCAAAACAAAACAGCCAATAGCAGAACCGTTGGCAAACTTTTCTCCTTGGTATCATCCAACCCAATGGCTAGATTCAAGACTCTTGGAATGTTAATTCAAGCCCCACACCATTTTGTTTGGGAGTTGCAAAAAGATCAAAGATCAAAGATCATGTAACAGTCATTTGATATCCAAGGAGTCATGTGTAATGATTATTAAGGGTTATCTTATTAACTCCTACACATAAAATAGAGGGGAATTC
Organism: Amorphophallus titanum; assembly: GCA_024336825.1. Classification (NCBI taxonomy): domain Eukaryota; kingdom Viridiplantae; phylum Streptophyta; class Magnoliopsida; order Alismatales; family Araceae; genus Amorphophallus; species Amorphophallus titanum. The sequence goes on along the minus strand of JANBPO010000631.1, from coordinate 4,831 downwards.
GTGTATGATAATGGGCCCTAAAGTAAAGGAGATGTCATAACATCTTTAGAGGAGTTACATTTCTTGAGAGGGCATGCTATGTCCATATAGATGTGGTGGTCTCCTTACATATATGTAAGTAGGAGATAAGGAGAAGCTAACAGAGGTGAAGATTGAGTGGTGTATTATCTTCCTATTGTAAAAGAGTGTTGAGATATTTTGTGAGTCTCTTCTAGTGCTCCCAAGGAGCCTACAAGAAAATTAGATATATTAAGCAGAAGGAAGAGAAAAGGGGTTGGGGATACAGGGGACCACGCAGGTTAGGGGGAGGGGGGGCATCCACTATGGAAAGCCCAATAACAACATGGGACGTCCTACTAAGGAAGGGAGGAGCCCAAATATAGTAAGTGGGCAAGGCCCAAAAAGCCCAAATAGGAAAACTACAATGAAGCCCAAAAGATATGGGGTAGGTAACTCTGACGGAGAACGCCATGGATGCTGGAGACAGTAGAGCTTGGCCGACAGTCAGGAGCACGAGAGGGATGGGTGGCCCACCTAGAAGGTCAGCCTAGATAGGCCCCCACCTTGGACATGAGCGCATCAACTGAAGAGGCTTCGAACGGGGGCCACAGGCAGGCCAGGGCCACTGGCGGTTGACGAAGAGGATGAAGCAGGCTGAGAGCCGAAGGTAGGGACGTAAGGGGAGGCGCCCCACCAAGCACGGAACCACCACCTGCCAGAACCACAGCAGAGGAATGGCACCAACAGAGGGGGGGGCGTCAGCGGCAGGATGACACGAACGAGCCGGCTGGTAGGCCCGCCACAGGAGGGACGGAGCTCGCCACCGCAGTGCCCAGGGAACCATGGGGGAGCACCTCTACCAACGCCAATGGAGGTGGGCCGCTCGCCCGAGGAAGGAATGCCAAGAACAGAGGGAGAGCCCCAATGGCCTGCAGCACTAGTAGAAGATGACGGAAGCCCGACCGCAGGAGTTGAGGAAGGTGACATAGCGACCAACAACGAAGGAGGGTAGCAGCAGCAACCGATGGGAGCGCCATCACAGACGGTCTGAAGGGAGAGAGAGCAGGGGACGCTGGAGGGCTGAAGGGAGGCAAGAGGGTCAACGACCATGAAAGGAAGGAGAGCAGGGAGGAAGCAGCACAGCACGAGGGGGGGCAATAGGGAGTCACCGTGGAAAAAGAGAGGGCAGGAGGACAGACGGGGGCTATCGCAGCTGGCACGGGTGGTTCCCCTGCAGTAGAGGCTATCGTCGATACAGAGGGGACGAGCACAACAGGTGCAGTTGCCCCACAACTAGAGGCTGAGGGCACACCGGTGATGAAAAATGGAGGCCCTTCGACCAGTCCATTAGAGGTGGAGTGAGGGGGAGGGAGCAGCCCATGGTGGAGAGGGGGGGGGGAATTGCACAGAGTGGAGGACATCCTCTACCGAAGAGCGGCCGTAGACGGAAGCGGGAGGGACACGGCACCCGTCGTACCTACGTGGCTAGTAGTGAGAGGAACCGCGCAGGTGAAGGAGATTGACAGGGATGGAGAGGCGACACCAGCAGGGACCTGTAGAGGTGGTAGAGGGCAGGGAGCTTGCCCAGGCCAATGGGGGGTGGACGGCCGATGACAGAGGAGGGGCAGGAAGCGTGGAGGGGCCAAAGGACAAGAGGCAATAGAGAGGGGGCCAAGGGAGGGAGGCCAAAGGTGGGAGGAGTAATAGGAGAAGCGAGGAGAAGCTGAAGGAAAGAAGGAACTCCTCTAGGGGGAAGAACACTGTCGTCTCTACAAAAGCATAAGAAGCTAGACCAAGGGCTAGGATGGGGCAGACAGGAGGGGAAGGGTAGTGCAGCAAGACAATGGCAAAGGAGGGTAAAGTAGTCGGACGATCGACCAGGCCAGTGGGCCCACCACACCACCGCAGAGCCAACGGGGGGGGGGGTACACCGCCAGAGCCAACGGTGGAGAGCAGCTCACCCAAAGAAAGAATGCCAGGAATAGAGGAAGAGCCCCAGGGGCCTACTGCACTGACAGAGGATGATGAAGGCCCGGCCGCTGGAGCAAAGGAGGAAGACACAACTGCTAGGAGCTAAGGAGGGGCATGTGCGGTACGACTAGCAACACAGGAGGGATCAACGGCGGGGGGGGGAGGGTGTGAAGGCAAGAGGGACCCAAAACTGAGTGTTGGATCCTATAGCTGTCCCATCACGGAAGCAGGGAAGCAGCAGGGGGAGCAGCACAAGGATCCATCAGGGAGGAAGCGCAAGGCCTAGAGGTGGGCATGGCTCGGATGGGAGGGCCACCAACAGAGGGTGACGGGCAGCCGGCCTGCGGAGATGAGAATGCAGACATTGGATAGCCAAGAAGTAGCGCTGGTGACACCACACAAGAACTGTGAAAACTAGGAGCTTTGCCATGCGCGGAGGAGGCACCAACAGTGGGCGGGAGGATGGGGCCAGCGGGAGAGGAGGCAACTGGGCCTCAGAAGCTGACGGGGCAACTTATATCTTCCTTACTGCGATTAAATGAATGCATACCGCATCACGTGTCAATATGCTTTGTCCTAGAATGTTGGACGGGATTTTTTGACAAGTTGCTTGCACTGGTATTATCGCACAGGATTGGAACACATTTCATTTCAACATCCAAATCAAGTAATTGATTTTTGATCCAAAGTACTTGGGCTCCACCACTTCCGGCAGCTACGTATTTAGCCTCGACCGTTGAGAGAACTACCGAATGTTGTTTCTTGGAGGCCCATGAAATTAGGCACCCACTGAGAAATTGACAATACCCACTAGTACTTTTACGATCAACATTAAATCTAGCATAATCCGCATCGGTGTATGCAATCAAATCAAATGAACTACTGATGGGAAACCACAATCCAAGGTCTATTGTGCCAATCAAATATCAAAAAATCTATTTAACAGTCAATATATGAGATTCCTTAGGACATGGCTGAAAACGAGCACATAGACATACACTGTATTGAATGTCAAGATGACATGCTGTGAGATACAATGGTGATCCGATCATACCTTGAAATAGTATTTGATCTACTATTTTACCATTTTCATCTTGTCTAATTTTGGGGTTGTGACCATCGGAGTTGACATCGGCTTTGCTTCTGCCATCCCATATTTCTTCAAGAACTCCATAGTATATTTGGCTTGTTTTATGAAACTTCCTTTGGAAGTTAACCTGCAATCCAAGAAGGAATGTCAATTCACCAATTATGCTCATTTCAACTTTTCCCTGCGTAATTTCTACAGATTCATCACATAAGGCATTGTTAATAATTCAAGAGATAATATCATCTACATAAATCTGAACTACTAGCATGTCTTTACCTAAATTTCTTGTGAATGAGATCTGATCAACCTTACCTATCGTGAGTCAATTTTTAGGTAAGAATGAGATGAGTCTCTCATACCGTGCCCTTGGTGCTTGCTTCAGTCTGTACAAGACTTTTGGCTACTTGTACATATGTTGTGGATGTTAAGTCGATCCTGGAGATTGTTTTATAAAAATATCCTCTTGATGTTCCCATTAAGAGCGGCAGTCTCAACATCCATTTTAAGATGATTTAAGGTTCAGCAATGAGGTGTTCGCGCGCGGCGGGTGTATGGGCCGTGGGCGCACGTGTGTGCAGTGACCGGACTGATGGGTGAGATAAGGCGACGGGGGGAGATGCCAGAATCTAGCGTACTTTGGGCACTTCCTATCATGGCCGTATCTTTCTCAAGGCGGTACCATGCACTCGCCTTTTACAGAAAGTCAAGGGGAGACCGAGTGGCACGGGAGGTTTCCTGATTTTTGGGGAAACATGGCTGGGGTGTAGGCGTGCTAGTCGATTTCTCGACAATCACCCATGGAACCGAAAGCAGACAGGGAGAGCGCTACCAGGGTGTGGCACGTGGACTCGGGAAGTGAGAGACACGTGGAGGGATGGGCGGTTACATGAGTGCGAGTGCGCAGGCGACTGTGGGGGGTCTTGTACTGGACGTCTTTCCCCACCGATCGCAAGCAATAGGTGTTAATTTACATCAGATTATATCTGAACACCTTCATTCCATGCTGAAGAAAGAGCTGTATGTGTCTGAAGTCCTGGGTGGAGAGCAGGGGGGCACTTCATAGCTATGGGTTCGCACTAAGTCGGATAATGTTGGTTGAGGTCAGAGGTGCTGGAGGTTCACGTCTGGTGACACGGGGGAAATCGGGGCTCGAACATGGATGCGAGCGCATTCGTTCAAGTGGCAATATAATTTATGAGAGCCGCATGGGCCTTACAGGTGGGCCATGATGGCCGGAGTACAACTAGCGCAAGCCGCGGGACAATTTCGACGTGACAATCGGTCCCCGAGTCAAGGCGCGATAGGGCGGATGCCCGTGTATTTTACAGAGGGCCCTGCTTGCGGCGTGGACCATGTCTTACTCGCCAAATGAGGGGTGATAACTGTATGACTGGAGAAAGCAGGGGCTGACGTCTGGGCGAGGGTCAGTCACGACTCGAGTGGATAAGTTGGACATGGCCTCGCGACAGTGGGAGGTATGGCGTCATGATGCGTGCACGGTTGCAGATGGCAGGCACGCGAGGGGGAGTCCCGGTGTGAGAGGATGTTCGCCCTTGTCATAACGTTCCACAAGCAGTGGGTATAGACTTGTGTGTCGTGGCTAGACATCGCGTGAGGGGAGTACGAGCGACATACCCTCGGCGTAGGTAGCTGACGAACAAGTCACGCACACATAATTCTCCTTGCTGGTTGCCTTGCTGGTTGCTGGATGCTGGAGGCTTGATTGCTCGATGCTTGATTTTCTTGCCCCACCCCTTGAGCTTCTAAGGG
>JANBPO010000629.1:0-46913 GCA_024336825.1 Amorphophallus titanum | reverse complement strand
CGATACCACTTGGATCCTGAGAGGCCTCCCAAGAGCGGGAAAGCTCCGAAGAGATAAAAAGGAGTGTGTAAGTACAGTGAACTTCCAAATAAAGTAGTAAACAATTCTATATATCTGATCAGGATTACTAAATTAGTAGAAATAAAATTACATTTTCAATTAACAAATTAAACTACAACAGCTAGCCGAGTCCAGTCCAGCTAAAGTATAGTACAACAGAAAGGGAAACAAATCCTGAAGTTGGGGGAAACCCGACATTGGCAAAGCTGGCACTAAAAATCACGTACCACACCTCCAGACCATGAGGAAGAAGAGTAACCACACCTGAAAAGTTAGGGGTGAGTCTCGTGTCACTGGCTCAGTAGGGGTCCTATAGATCCCCACCACGAACCAAAGCGGTAACAACAGTAACAACAACAAGAGTAACAATAGGAGCAGGAACAACAGTAAAAGTAAAGAGGAAAACCCGTACTGAACAGAAACATGATAGTCGATAAAACCTTGGCCCTCTAAACTACTCCTATCGACGAAACATGAATCCCCGTACTCACAGTCGGGAATCACCGAACTGATATAAGGAAATTCTGGCTACATTGCCAGAACACATCATGACACACAGACATGTAGGCTTGTCCTCAAAGACCAAAGCCCGACACAAGACCAAACGGTCTAAAAGCACTAACACATACACGATCTCACCGTCGTGCATGCCACACTAACCACGAGTGAAGCCAAACACAGACTACCCGCCAAGTTAGGTTAACCATGACGAAAACCAGTCACAAAAATCACAAGTCATGTGTCATGTGACAGAAGCACCTCCTCACTATAAGAAAAGTTAGATGCGTCCACTGATGTCTTACATTGTGCCTCAAGCATCTCCCACTCACCTCGAACGCAGTAACTGAGACACTGAACAAGGAACTAAGGAACAATAGTAACGAGTGACTAGTCAGGGTCGCGCCCATCGGCGTTGGTCCAACGCCCCTGACCACGTGTGCACACACAAGCCCAATGTCTTGAGCCAGGCCTCTAGCTAGTTTTCCCCTCCCGTCGGACTCTAACAGCTAGACAAAGGGACCCACGGCAACCAGTCTACGAACCGTCTTAACCAGGACTACCCCGCCACCACTCCCAGGTGGGCCGACACGAAGTGTCATCAGGCTATGACTAGTGGAGGCTCACTAGACACAGAAACTCAAAATAAAAACATTGAAGTATAGGCAGGCCACACAAGTACCTGTTGCACAAACTCAAAACACAAGGTAGCACACAACTGCCACCAGACTCAGGACAGTCATCTAGACCTGCTAACACAATGATCCTCGAGTCATACGACTCAGGTCAAGATCGTTGCACAACACGACAACATACCGTAATCAGCCTAGTCCCTAGGTCACAAGCCACGGTAAAATGTAAGTCCTCAGCCCCTAGGCCGCATATCAGACTCTCAATTCCATATAACAAAAAACACAGAACATGATGGATCACTGAAACTCTCAAATCACATAGACACGTAAATAGAGATAAGATGATATCTCTAAGCGTCCCAAAAATCAGAGTCTCGATCCTTACAGGATACTGCAGGCACTCACGAGGTCACATGTCAACCACTAGGTCACAACCGAGTTGACCAGAAACCATAATGACACTCGAAATGCACAAAATACTACTCGATATAATGGCACTTTTGGACACCCTATAACATGGTCACAGCCCTCATAGGACATCCACGACATCCATGAAACAATGGGCTCACCAAAGGGTCGAAGCCAAGCTAATCGGAAGCTAAACCAATGAAAGAAACACACTGGGCAAATGGCGGTCAACTCCCTGGCCGCTACTACACTTTGGCGGTCTTATCAGGGCCACTATTTGCACAGTTGAACAGGCAGGAAAAGGTCTTGCTCAAGACTGCCAATTGGAAATGGTGGTCCTCCTATGGCCGTCTCTTCAGATTGGCAGTCACGACTAGACCGTCAAATCCAAACCGCCTCAAAATCTCCTAGAAAAATACGATAATCTATCCTGGTGGCGGTCATCTGCCTGACTGTTATTTCAAAAGACGGTCAGACACAAGGCGGCTACTACGAACCGACTTAAACAAATAATGGTCTACCTGGGACCATTTCTAGGAATTGGCAGTCCTCCTATGGCCGCCAAACCAATTGCAGTCGAGAGCTAGACCGCTAGCCTGAACTGACTTAAAAATCATTTGAAACCATATAACGGCCTACCATGGACCGTCAAACGAAATTAGCGGTCAACCCCAAGGTCGCTGATATGCACAACCTGTCGTTGATAATGTCGTGCCACACAAATTTCAAAATTTATAATACCGCACTCACTCACTTAAATGGTTTGGAAATACAAGTAAAGTGGTAAATACGGGTCGATCCCACGAGGAAGGAATATTTTCAATTTTGCTTAGTTGGAAAATTCTTATATTTGTAAGTTTTGAGTTTTGAATTTTTGAGTGAGTTTAAACTAAAGAAAAATAAACTTTACATGAAAATAAATAAATATAAAGAAATAACAAAATTAAATGTAAAATAAAATAGATGAATTGGGATAGATTTGGTGCGGTCGTGGTGTGATAACGGTGTCGTCTCCTCGAGCCTTTGATTTACGAGTCGTCGGGAACGACGGCGTACACTCGACCGGATCGGAACCGCTTCTCTTGAACCGTCTTTGGAAGAAATTTAGAATTTGACCGAGAAAGAATTCGGAAGAGATATTAGAGAGATGGAGAAGAATTATGTAACATATTAAAACATGAATTAAAGCAAACTCACATGTGTATAAAAGTGACAACAAAATAAATAAGAAAATATAATAGAACAATAACAAAAGAAAATACAATGGACAAGTCTAATGAAAGAAAACTAATGTTACATAAGAGGGGGAGAGAGCTATCTACGTGACTATGTCTATTCTATATCTATATGGAGAGCTTAAGGCCATTCCCCTCCTTATATAGGCTCCCAAAATAACACTGTTATATGTGAACACCCCATTTAGCTCTGCTCTCTTTTGGCCTTGTCGACATGAAGCCCAGCCGCGTGGAAGACCGGCCTTCGTCCGTGTTTGCGTGAAGTTGGCCACCTTGGCCGACTGCGTGCTTTGCATGCTTGCGATATGGAGCCCAGCCTGCCAACACGAAGTCTCCTCTACCGATAAGCCCATTGCCCAGCGTGGACCCTGCCTGCGCATTCGTGGCCCACGTGAAATCCATTTGCGTGGAACCCGCCTGCGAGGCAGCCACCGGTCACGCCCGCGTGGAGCCCATGGCTGGCCCGGTTGCACCGCGTGGAGAAGCCTGCTGCGTGTGCGACCGTGCCCGCCTCCTCCTTCCTCTTCTTCCCGTTGGCGCATGGGTGCACCTCCTCCTTCTCATTTCTCCTGTTCGGGTGCGCGGCGCACGGCGCCCGCCTCCTCCTTCCTCTTCTTCGCGGCGTGGCGCACGGGCGGCTCTTCTCCTTTCTCTTCTTCGCGGCGTGGCGCACGGGGAGGGAAGCCCCCCCCTCTTCTCATCTTCTCCGCGCGCGCTAACCCGAGGGGGCGGGATCGATTCCCGCCCCCTCCTCCATTTCCTGCATGCGATCCGAATCCTTTGATCCAACATTAAACCAAATCCACATTCCCCTGGGGAATTATGGTGGCCATGGGTTATGGAACCCCTTGTAGGCTAGCCCTCGGGGTCTCCTCCTATTTAGGTTGTCCCATGGAGTTAATAATGGCCCACGGATCATCAGTGCACCTCGTAGGCTAGCCCTCGGTGCCCCTCGTACGCTATCCCTCGATGTTTTCATCTGTTCGGGTTTGCCGATCACTGTCTTGGCCTCCTGGCAGTTAGGAACTTACCCCAGTCGCTGTGGGTGAGTCTCCACTTTTCTCCCGTGACCCTCTGGGTATGGTAAAATGGTGTCTAATTTTTTATTGGATTCGTTCAGTTAAACTTTGCAAAATCTAATCTATATAATGCAACAAACATCACTCTGACTAAATGACTGTGGGCACGTTTTGGACTGAGATAGACTGTGCTTGAGTATTAACCTCATACAAGTCTCAATTTATCAAACATACATGATGATAGGAAAACCTAAATCTACTTCAGATCCATCACAAATGGTTAATAAAAGAGGCATTCTTTGAATTGAGTTGTAATAAGACCCGAAGAAGCCTTAACCAAATAAAACCCTTTAAAATAAATTTCGCTCCTAATTCGGCGCGGCCTACTCCGGCACCCATGCCCCCCGCGCTAGATTAGTCCCTCTCTCAAAATCAAAAATCCCTCAATCCTACTCAAACGGCGTGAAGGCTAATCTGGCGCGCCCTTCATACCCCACGCTGGATTCAACACCCTTCACACCCCCGCGCCGGATCCAACCATCATCATATCCCACGCCGGTGTAACCCCTACTTGTACTTCTATCAACTCTTTTACTACCCCACCTCTCTATCATACTTAATTCATGAGCACTCTATAATTAATTAATAGAATCATTGCTGGCTCTCAACAATCGATTGCTTTGGGTTTGCTTACGCCATGCATCTATACATACGTGCACTTACGCTAGTTCGTTATTGCTACATAATTGTCATCATTCCAAACCTCAGTAAATCAAATGGTAATTCACTGAAGGCCAGATCAGGTCTAGCTGGAAGCTTTCGCCATGCATGATGGTGATCTTCGGACCTATGTTCTCCGCCACGTACTGAGGGCTCAGGATAATGACTGTGATCGAACTACATGTCCAAGTTTATGTTCAATTCTATCATTCTGTTGATCTGCTTATGCTTATACATTTACTCAGCACCAGTAGTTCATTATCTTGGCAACTAATCAAGGGTTTTCATCTTTCTCGGAGGATGTAATTAACGTCATAGCCTTCATGGTATGACGGACTGCTGGTCTCGACACAAACTTCACTTTCGTCTGACCAAGTCAGATTGAGCACACAACAAATCTGTCACCTAGTGATTGGCATGCTTATTCAAATAAATAAATAAATCAAATGAAACCCAACTACTACAAATAAAAAAACGGCCCTTAGGGGTCCGTCCCAAGCTAGCCATACCCCTGGAACAGCAAGGTCCCACTTCAGACCCTCCCCGCCATCGCTAGTTCGCCTACGGGCACTATTGTGCGCTACGAGAGTGAGTCCACTCGATTGAAATCACCGGTCCATGCAATGCTTGCTTGCTAGGTCCAAGGGTTAATCAGTCTTGTGACCATCACCCCAAGGAGTGGTGTCACATCACGGCCACCATCAACCAATGTACCGTGTGTCACATACTAGTTGATAATGGAAGCAGACCTGATGTTATTGCATACGACTGCCTTGTACTCATGGGTGTGGATATGTCTCAACTCGCGCCATTGCATACACCACTATACGGAATCTCTGGCACTACCGTCCACCTGGAAGGATGCATCTTGCTCCCGATCACGTTTAGGACCGTGCCAAAAGAGGTAACCTTCCTCACCAACTTTACCGTAGTCCGTGCGCTGACAGGATACAACGCCATCATCGGTCGTGGGATCCTCGGCACGCTTCAGGGTGTCCCTTCCTATTATCATTAGAAACTCAAATTCCACACCCCCTGGGGGGTAGGGGAGGTCTGAGGCGATCAAAGGGAGTCCAGGAGATGCTACCTCATCTCCACGCATGATCGACGTCCTAAAGAAGCAGCGCTTGAGAAGAAGGCGAGGACACAAGATCCGGGCCCGAGCACAAGTGCATCGACGGAGGACCTATACATTATCCAGGTGGGAGAAGATCCGAGCAGAACACTAAGGATTGGCGCTAACCTATCTGAGCACGATAAGCAAGCCTACGTGAGCTTCCTCACGGCCAACTAGGATGTGTTCACTTGGTCCGAGGATGAGCTTCCTGGAATCCCTCCAGAGGTTATCACGCACCAACTTAGGTTGGATCCCACTTGCCACCCGGTACAACAACGCTAAAGGTGTTGCAACCCCGAGTGACAAGCTATCATCAGGGAGTAGGTGAGCGAAAAGCTACGCTCAGGGCTACTCAGGCCTACTCAATACCCAGACTGGGTAGCCAACATGGTCCAACGAAAAGTGGTGAATGTGCGTCGACTACACCGATCTCAACAAAGCTACACCCAAGGATAGCTTTCCCATGTCACAGATCGACCAGCTAGTCGACGCGATGGCCGAGCATGAAATACTAAACTTCTTAGATGCCTACTCCGGCTAACACTAGATCAGCATGCACAAGCCCGACCAGGACAAGACCGTATTCATCACCGATCACAGCCTATACTGTTACACTCGAATGCCGTTCAGGTTGAAGAACGCGGGGGCAACCTACCAATGCCTCGTAAACCACATGTTCGACTGACAGATCGGCCGCAACATGGAGGTATACATCGACGACATTCTTGTAAAAAGCCTCAAAGTCACCGAGCACTTGGGTGACTTGGTGGAGACCTTCGCCACGCTCAGAAGGTACAACATGAAGCTCAACCTAGCCAAATGTGCATTTGGAGTACGGTCAGGAAAGTTCTTGGGTTTCCTCGTCACCCGCCGGGGGATTGAAGTCAACCCCGACCAAATCCGAGCGGTGCTGGAGATGCAGCGGCCAGGACGAGTGAGGGATGTACAGTGCCTCACTGGTCGCGTCGCCGCCTTGGCCCGGTTCCTCTCCCGGGCCATCGAGCGGTGTCTCCCCTTTTTTCGGTTGATCAAGCAAGCCAACCAAGCACCGGAGAAGAAAGGGCAGATCGACTAGGACTGGGAGTGCGAACAGGCCTTCGAAGAATTAAAATGCTATCTAGCTACCCCTCCCATCCTCACCAAACCACAAAGGGGAGAATCGTTACTCATGTACCTATCTGTGACACCGAGCACAATGAGTGTCGTGCTCACATGGGAAGAGGCAGGGGTCATGAGGCCCATCCACTACGTCAGTCGAGCATGACAAGGACTGAAATTTTGATACTCACGAACTGAAAAGTTCACCCTAGCACTCATTACGGCCGCTCGCAAGCTGCAACCATACTTCTTGGCTCCCCCAATCATCATCCTCACCGACCTGCCGCTCTACCAAATCCTTCAGAACCCCGACGCTTCCAGAAGGCTGGTCAAGTGGGCTATCGAGTTGGGAGAATTCAACGTTAAATTTCGACCGAGGACTATGATCAAAGCTCAGGCTCTCACCGACTTTGTCACCGAATGCACCATACCCATAGAAGACTCACCTGAGTAATCTTTCGGGCCTACGTGGGAGCTGTACGTCGATGGATCATCCTGCGCTGTGGGTAGCAGAGCAAGGTTGGTCCTACTAGCACCAGAAGGGCTAGAACTTCAATACACCAGCGATGAAGAGAGGAGGAAACGCCCTTCGAGACCTTTTATAGGCCGAAGGGGAGCTGTTGTCTTAAATGACTTTCCCCTCGAAGAAGTGCGAAAGGCAGACACCCTTTCCCCAAAACGGTTACCTCATTTCCCACCAACATCCCCTCGATAGGAAACACACGAAGTGGCAAGTCATTTAAAGCATGAGAAGATAGACAGGCGCCGGCGTCACGCCATTAACTTGCCCAAGCGACACGCAAGGTACCCACACTGAGAATCACCGCCTTCCCAACAACCGCAAGCACAACGGTCAAATTACGCCAAAGGCGGTAAGGAACGGTCAATTTCGCATTTATTACATGCACAATGAAGGTTTTTTACATGGCCACGTTAAAGAAAGGAAAGAAAAAAGAGGAAGCCAATACATCAGGCTCTGGGCCCACCACGAAGTTCGATAGACGAAGGACCCTCGGCAACAAGCGACCCGCCCCCAGCACCCTTGGTGATGGCCGATCCAGACACTAACCCCACCTGTGTGGGAATTGTTTCGATCGCGTGCCCCCCCCCGAGACGGCCAGAGTTGGCGATCGCTTGGACGAGACGGAGGCATCTTGACTTCCACCTTTGCTCGACGTCGGGAAAGAAGAATTTGTAGCATCCGTGTCTGAGTCATAGCGTTGCCCGGAAGGAAATTCGAGCTCACCGTGCACCTACTCATAGGCCAAAAAGGACGCTCGGCGGAAGCCTTGGGAAAACCCCTTCTGCAGGCCTCGATGGTAGCCTGGCTCGTAGTAAGAAAAGGCAGCCTTCTGGAGCGCCGCTTGGTAAACCTCTGAGCACTTACACTGCTCGAGCGCCTCCAGTCCGGCCAGCTCTGCCTTCTCCTCGAGCTCAGTCGCCCTCCGCTCTACCTCGGACTACCTCTTCTCAGCTTTGGCTCGCGCGCCCTCAGCCTCCACCCGTTGTCGCTCGGCCTCCCAGACCTTGCCCTCGAGCCCCTCACGCTCGGCCTTCCATTGCTCGTCACGCTCGGCCTGAACCTTGTGCTCTGCATCTAGAAGCCTATCTTTTAGCCCTACCATATAGCGGGCGTGAGTCAGCTACTCGGTCGCTTCCCGAGCCTCTTTTCGGCTCAACTCTGCTAGCGCCTTGAGCGAAGCCACCTCCCGCTGGAGGTCCTCAAGGTCGACAGTCAAGCGTTCGATCTTCCAGTCGGACACGTCGCGGGCCCAGGACAGAGACTCCGTCTCCGATTCTAACTAAGCGAACAAATCGATCATCTCGGCCCCCAGCTGGGCCACGATCAAGCCGCCCTCCATGACTCGCTCGAGAAGCACGGAAGGGGGGCTGCGTCCGAGGCCTCCTCGAATCGCCTCCGACGTCGCAGAATGGCATCTACGGTACAGGGAGGCTCGGACGACGAAGGCTCCCACTGCATGAGGGAAGGTCCTCTCTGGGACAGCCAGGATTGGGGCATCCTCCCTGAGTCCCCCCACTTCTAGGGCCCCACCAGTCGGCGCAGAATGGACCGCCTCGCCCTGGACATCCACTGTCTCTGTCGGCTGGGATTGGGTCGCCTCACCTAGCGACCCCTCGGCCTCGACCGGCTCGGATCGAGCTCCACCGTCCTGCGCCCCATCAGCCTCAGTAGACGCCCCAGCGTCGGCCGCCTCTGCCTGAAATGCCTCCACCTCGGCTATGACTCCTCCGGCGACAACGACCCCCTCTGATCCTACAGCCGGGAGAGCCAACTGCACATCCCCCTCGATTGAGCGGGCGGCCTCCGCCCTTCTCACCCATTTCCTCTCGGCTGCTGCGGCCTTCATTGAGGACCGCAATAGCTTTTCCACGGGATCCTTACGCTTGTCCCCTCAGTGCTCGGAAGTGCCATCCCGAGCGCTCTGCTTGCCCTTATCACGGGCACAGGAAGAGCTCCCAGACGTCTGAGGTCCGCCAAGAGCAGACGTCTCCTCCACGTCAATAATCTCCACCTCGACCGGCGACGCCCTCTCATCAGCCACCCGCCTTGAACCTGAGCAAAGGAAGGAAGACCATCAGAAAAGAAGCTCACTTATCCGACCCAACATCAATACAAGGCCCTGAAGCCCCTACCCAGAGGTGTCCAATGCTAATAAAAGAAATAAATAAGGATACAATGAAACAACGTATTAAAAAGATCTTACAATGTCAAGAAATATATAATGACAAGAATGACGAGAATTAACAAGAATAACAAGTACAAAAATTTACAACAGGAGATAGCAATAGAGAATTGGCCATTTCAAGTCGAGTCGAGTCATGTCATTCAAGCAAGCTAGTATTTGTCATACCCCTATCCTCACCTCAATTCATCTCACACTTTCAGGAGGAGTAGGGTACATAATTTGCATTGTCTGGCAGTTTAGGTTCATTTGGTAAGGGGGAGAGTAATTCGTGTCTCCACCATATCATGCATGTCTTGTATTTCTTTCTACTGATTGTCTCAAACTATCATTTCCTTTTTGATGAAGTCAAAGGGGGGGAATAGTTTGATTTGTGATGACTCATAGCATTGCCATCATCAAAAAGGGGGAGATTATTGTACCCCTTTAGTTTTGATGATGCCAAACACTTTGACGCATCTAAGCATGATGTCATATGTGTTGATGCTGCATTTATGTGGCCTTGATGATGTCAGACACTATATCGCTGCATCCTGAGTCAGCTGTGCACATTTAAACATTCTGGTCATTTAATCAAACAAGTTGCATGCACATTCATTTTACTGAATAGGTTGTGTGTACAAACATTTTTCACCAGTTGATAGTGAGTGCACATGCATAAGAGTCTTTGTCAGGTTTGAGAATCTTCGTTCAGGTCTGTACATATGCATAAAGTCTCCTTCACTAAGTCAGAGTATATGCATGAACAAGGTCTGAACATATCCTCACTAGTCAAAGCACATGCATGTAAAAGGTCTGAGCACCTTCATAAGGTCCAAGCATTTTCATGCTAGGGTCAATGCACATGTTCATTTCATTGCATGAAGGTTGATGCACATGGCGCTGACACGCATATAAGGTCGATGCTAGTTGGCTAGCGACTGTAGTAAAGGTCGATGCTAGTTGGCTAGCAACTGTAGCAAAGGTCGATGGATGTTTAGAAGGTCGACACTAGGCTGTGTGTCTGTGCAGCATGAGGTCTGTGCACATTTTGTTTGACAGCATATAGGTCAGTGCATATACCTTCTCCTTGTCAGGTAAGGTCGATGCACATTTCAGTTTGTAGCATAATGGTCGATGCATATAGGCTATCATGCATAATCAGGTCAATACACATTTCACTCTGCATGCAGAATGCATTATCAAGGTCGATGCATGTTTTGAGGGTCGATGCTAATGACCCAACTAAGGTTGATGCACATTTGAACTTTAGTAACTAAGGTCGATGCACATTTGAATTTTAGTTAACTAAGGTCGATGCGCATTTGAACCTCAGTTCACTAAGGTCGATGCACATTTGATCTTTAGTTCACTAGGGTCGATGCACATTTGAACTTTAGTTAACTAAGGTTGATGCACATTTGAACCTCAGTTCACTAAGGTCTATGCACATTTGATCTTTAGTTCACTAAGGTCGATGCACATCGAATTTGGTCTTTTAAGGTCTGTGCACATGTGACTGTAAGGTCGGTGCACATTCCTGTTCCTTCATAGAAGCTCTGTGCCCATTTGGAATTTAAGGTCCATGCACATGTAGAAGTCACACACTACGAGGTCTGAGCATTCTTGCATATAACTCCATAAAGTCTGTGCATGTCTTGCATATAACTCTAAAAGGTCTGTGCAACTTTTTCCAAACTGCTAGCAAGGTCAATGCACCTTAGCCATTTCGGAGGAAAGGTCTGTGCAACTTTTTCCTATCTGCTATCAAGGTCGATGCACATGAAGACTTGAAGCTATCAAGGTCGATGCACATGTACAAGCCTAAGCAGACAGGTCGATACAAAGATTCATTACTAACTACCAAGGTCCGTGCACTTCAACATGCCTTGAACAGAAGAAGTCTGTGCACTCAAGGAATAGCTCGATGCACTAGTATCAGCAGAACCAACTACGCTAGAAGAGTCTGTGCACTCAAGGTGGAAGCACCAAGCCATTGCCTCATTGCATTAAGTGCTGCACAATTGATGCCTCGATAAGGGAAGCCAAGGTCTAAGCATACTCTAGTGTAAGGTCAGTGCCCTCAGAATAGGCATTTCATCAAACAGGTCTGGAGATCCGAATCTCAGTATTCGATTAACTTAAAATTAGACCCGATTGGAAAACCAACTCCAGTGATATGATAGGCATGTGATCCCAAGTCATCTAATGAGTGGCACGTGAACCCAAGTGAACAGATGAAGGGCACGTGATCCAAGGTGAAGTGGCATGCTCTTTTAGAAGTCTCTAGAGGAATATTCTCCTGCCATATGGACCAGTGGAATTTCACTAGGTATTTGCCTCATCCCTTTCCAGAGGCTCTATTCTATATAAAGCCGTCCCATTCCCTGAAGATGGATAAGCAGCCAGAGAAGCAAGAAGAAGCCGCCACAGAGTGAGAGCTGGAAAAAGAAGAAGGGTTAGAGTGAAGCAGAAGCTACCTAGGCTCTTGTCCAGAGGTGGATAGAACTCCGACAAAGTGGCAGCGATGGTGCGATGGCGGCACGAACGGAGGCGGCGGCTGGAAGTCCCATCCAGCAGAGGTGGTAGATCTTGGAGTCACACCCAGATGAGGGCTTCACACCCTAAAAGGGGGCAGTAACCACTGCTACAAGGGGAGAGGAGAGAGGGGCACCCTTGGGCTGCTCTTGGCACAAATGTAATTTTTTCTTCATTAATTACAAAAAATATGGAAAATACATGAGTTTTATATGAAATGTAAATGACCTAAACTAACCTCAGATCTAGGGTTAGGGAGGGGTGATTAGGGAATAGGAGATTATTCCTCCATGTGGTCAAAAAATATAACAATAAAAAAAATAAAAAGTTAGATACTTTCTCCGATGTCCCATCAATTCTCCACGGGTGGAAAGAACTTGACCCCATCGAGTAAAGGGTGCAGCTGCTCGTGTGGCTCCTGCGGATCCGTCACCGTACCAGGTAGTGTGGGCATGCTCCACTCCTAGTAATCGTCACCTGCTCATCACGTATATGTTCTATGTGCTCACGCTACTGTGGGAATGAGGCTAGAGGTGGACACTCCAGGGTGGGGTCACTCTCAAAGGAAGGAGACGGATCAATGACTCACTAGGAATCACTGCTGGGTCCCTTTATGTGACTAGATCCGAGACATTGAGGTAGAGTTGATCCCAAATTCTGACAAGTTCTACAGCGCATGCAATAGATCTGACTTGTCTCACACTCGAAAGGGACTGACATTGCGAGCTTACATTAGACTGACTATGCAACTCCTAATATGCTCGACACATGCATGTACAGACTTTGAACAAATAAAGAAAAATACAGACTCACATAAGGCCCTAAACAAACCTACTGTTAGACCGACCCATACATATGCAATGGTGGACTAGGACATCTGAATGTGTGCCATGCATACACAAGACGTAACCAAATGTCGGTAGAATCATGGACTCCTAGACATCCCAAAATGCACCATGCATGCAAGGACTTCCTATTGGACTGGGGAGGTTTGGGTGGGCCAGGGGAGTTGAATGCACCTTTCTCATCACCCCTATATGTATGTATATCTCACCAGTGAACGGGCTTGATGGGTGTAGATGGCCCAGCCCGTGGGGAAGGGGTGTGATAGTGGACTCCCTCGAAGAAGCGGAGTAGATGTGGTGGGTCAAGAGATTCACTAGGGAAGGGTCGAAGGGATCAAAGAAACTGTGACCCCTTGAGACGGGTTCCCTCATGACACAGTCCCAAGTTTGAAATTCTTGAAGGTATAAATAATCAACTTCATGCATTGTGATCAGTGGGATGATGGTCATGTGTAGGTATGGTTCCTCCCTCGGGATAAGTGGAATGAAGGTAGGCTCGGCCGGCTTGGGGAGGAATAAGAGAATCTCCATGGTGACATGACCCACAGTGCACATGGAGGTAATGGAATCTAAGGCTGGATGTGTGAAGCTACGACTATTAGGTTGGTCGAAGCATGGGGCCAATAAGTGCGCCAACTGCAACTGTCGGTTAACCCCTTAAGAAGGTCTTCCAATGTATCAACATGGTGACAAGGCCAGAAGGTGGTATGGAATGAGTTGACGGGCATTAATGGTAGTGTAGGATCCATGGATGGATAGCAAGGTGGGGCCAAGCCTTTCTTGAGCCAACTAAGTAGTGGCTCAGAAATGAATAGCTTTCCAGTTAGAAACACGGGTGGCTCCAAACGAGGTGGCCCTGAATAAAGATCGAAAGGTAAAGTAGGTGGAAAAAGAGCTCTAGGGGAAGGATTCCCTGGCTGGGGTGGGTGAGGCCATGGGGCAGGAGCTTCCTGCCTCGTGAGCTCATGTGGCCATTTGACTAGCTCTGCACTCTGCTGAGAGGTAGATGCTCGCCGAAGGGCAGCATCAAACGTTGACTCAAAAGGCTCAACCTCAAGAGTGACCATGTAAGAATGCTCTAGAGTGGTCACGTCACGGCAAAGCAATTCAAACTGGCAGTGAAACTGCAGACCTCTCCGGAATTGAAATGCGGTCATGGTGCTCTTCTCTCCAACTCCACTTCCCATCTAGTACTCATCAAAGTCCCGAATGTACTCAAACACGAACTTGTTGTCTTGGACGGGTCCGATCGGGGCTTTCTCTAGGGCGGGGACTCGTGTAACCAAACCTTGGATAGTCTGGTCGGTAGCGTCCATCCTATCCTTCACAGCGTTAAGCCTAGCCTCAGCACGGTAAAAATATTCCTGTATGTCTCGGTCATGCTTGTCCATCCTATCCTGCGGCTGCATGGAAAGGCGGTAATAAACTGGACCTAGAACACGCACATAGTTTGACCACTTCCGTCGGCCCACCAAGCCAGGAAGGGCCGAACGGTGGGGATGCGGCTATTCTCCGCCATCCGCCGCAACCAACGGCTAGGTATAGCTCTCTCTAGCCATGGTATGGAAGGAGGCGTCTAAAACAGGAGATCGATAGACACGCACATATCCTGCGAGAGGAGAGAGGAGCCATCCAAAGACGGATGGCAACGTCCCCCGCCAGTGGCGGAGCGGGCACCCTCCCAATTCGCAAGCGGGGGAGGTCCTGGTTCAATATGTATCCGGTTCATCTTCACTTGTTTATAAAAAAAAAGATTACCTACCAAAAAAAAAAGAAAAGACAGATGTCAACCCTCACACCTCTAAGATTCAAATAACCATGCAGCTCGTCAAACTGTCGTCTAATATTCTCGATCCGGTCATCCTCCGTTTCCATTCCAACATCAAATCCTTCCCCGAAAATACAGGTAGCCCAACCCACCAATTTGTGGTCTTTACGTCCTGCTTCTTCGATGCACTTCTCTATTTAAAGAATATATAGCAGCCGGCCGTGGAAGGAATCTGGGGAGAGCCTGTCTCCTCCCTCCTCTCTTCTGTTTCTTCCTGCTCCCTCCTCATCGATCGGTCGATCCTCGCGGCACTACCCTCCCTCAGGCCGCGGGGCCACAATGTGGTTCGTTCCGTTGCTGAGCTGCCTTCTGATCGGGAGTGCCTATGCGGGCAACTTCTACCAGGATGTCGACGTCGTATGGGGCGAGAGCAAGGCCGAGATCTTGAACAATGGCCAGCTCCTGGAGCTTTGCCTCGACAACCAGTCCGGCTCCGCCTTCAAGTCGAAGAACGAGTATCTCTTCGGCAGGATCGACGTGCAGCTCAAGCTCGTGGCCGGCAACTCCGCCGGCACCGTCACCACCTTCTATGTACGCACGTTGCCTTAATTTCATGCATGCACCGATGCCTCTAGCTATCTTCTCTCTATCAATTCTCGAACATGTATACTAGCTTGTATGTATGTGGTTGCATTCGAGGGTGGATTCATTCATTCGTGCGTGAAGCCAGTCATGCCCTCGCTTCAATTAAGTTCGAGGGCCAATATTGTGTTTAGACCCGAGTTGATAGGATGTATACAACAAACCATGATACCGATGTCCATGCATGCGCAGCTCTTAATTTGATGGGTGGTGTTGCAGCTGACATCTCTCGGTGACGCCCACGACGAGATCGACTTCGAGTTCCTTGGCAACCTCAGCGGAGACCCCTACACCCTCCACACGAACGTATACTCCCAGGGGAAAGGCAACCGGGAGATGCAGTTCTACCTCTGGTTCGACCCGACCAAGGACTTCCACACGTACTCCATCCTTTGGAACCCCCAGCACATCATGTATGTAATGGATCTCCTCATGATCAGTACCGTCCTCGTAACCATCTCCATGCACAAAGTTAATTAATTATCATCCTTCCTCACTTTCATCTTTTGCCGGCTGTCCATTAGATTCTTCGTGGACGGGATTCCCATAAGGGACTTTGAGAACAACGAGGCGATCGGGGTGCCGTTCCCGAGGTACCAGGCCATGAGGGTGCAGGGTAGCCTGTGGGACGCCGACAACTGGGCGACGAGGGGAGGGCTCGTCAAGACCGACTGGTCGCAGGCGCCCTTCAGGGCCTTCTACAGGAACTTAAACGCCGACGGCTGCGTGGGGTGGACGTCTCCCTCCTGCGCGTCGAGGGGTTGGTATGGACAGGAGCTGAGCGCTCACGACAGGAGGAGGATGAAATGGGTGCACAGGTGGTTCATGATCTACGACTACTGCAAAGACTTGGCGAGGTTCTGGCAGGGGTTGCCTCCCGAATGCAAGGCTGCATGAACCCTACCTGGCCCTTTTGGTTTTAATTTCACGTCTTCGACGTCGCCATATCAATTCAACTGAAGAGCAGATGCAGGAAGCTCATCATCAATTTTGACGACGATTCCTTGTTGGGCTTAACAGACAGTTGTTACATATATATGTCGAATTTCTCTCCAGTTTGATACATAATCCATGCTGTACACATGTCCCTTATCTTGCCAGTTACAATGGAGTCGCGAGTTGTGGGATTGACCTGATCAGAAAATTTCAATAATCCCGGGGAAGAACTTGTACATGTGTCTAACCATGTTATCGCGCGTCAGGGGTGTTCCGGCTCGACTGATTGCCGGCTCCCTTGTCCCTTCTCGTGGAATAAGGATTCCGGGGCTGGCGTTTCTGGGGGGAATCGGAAGAAAAGGAGGAAGAGAAGGATAAAAGAAGAAAAGAAAGGCCTTAAGAGAATGAAGGAAGAGTGAGCCCTTCACCGGTGCACACCGCTCTCAAACCACCCTTTACCGGCACGCTCCCAAAATCCCCTTCACCAATACATTCTGAAATCCCCTTCACTGGCACATTCTGAAATCCCCTTCACCGGTGCACTCTGAAACTCCCTTCACCGGCACACTCCCAAACTCTTCCACTGCATGCCCTTGGGCCCCTTCACTGGTACACTCTTTATTCCCCCTCGCTGGCACACTCCTTGAGCGATGCCCCCTTCCTTTTGCTGCTGTTAAGCCCTTCACTGGCACACTTGCCAGTTCACCCTTCGCCGGTACACCTCTTCGTCGGCACGATCTCCCCCATCATTCACCGGCACACCCATGGCCTTCCTCGGTTCACTCATCCCCTCACGGCTTCAACTCCGTGCAACTTCAACCCCGTGCAACCCATGCACGGACTTCGTCCCGCTTGCAACCCCAACCTCATGCAAACCTACACGGACTTGGTCCTCCTGCATGCATAAGCCTTGTACAAGCCCTGGATGGACTTTGCACAGCCCCTGGCCCCATGTGCACGAACCTTGCATGGACCTTGTCCCCCTCTGCATGCATGCACTAACTTTAGCCCGCATGTGCACGGACCCTGCACGGACCTTGTTTCCCCCTTGCATACATGCATGGACTTCGGTCCCCATATGCACGGAGCATGCACTGACTTCACCTTGCATTGCACGGACTTCATTCAGAACATGCACTGACTTCACCTTGCATTGTACGAACTTCATTCAAAACATGCACTGACTTCACCCTGCACGGACCCTGCCCGCATGTCCACCGAGTTGGCCTATAGTTGCATGGACCCTGTCTGTACGTCCACGGACCCTGCACGGACTTCACCCCTCCGCATGCACAAGCCTTGCACAAGTCTTGCACGGACCTTGCATAGCCCCTGCCCCCATGCGCAAAGACCCTGCACAGACCTTGATCCTCCTTGCATACATGCACTGACATTAGCCCTCACATGCATGGACCGTGCACTGACCTTAGCCTGCACGTGCACTGACTTTAGCCCACGTGCACTGACCTTAGTCTGTATATACACTAACCTTAGTCTACATGTGCACTGACTTTAGCCCACGTGCACTGACCTTAGTCTGTATGTACACTAACCTTAGTCTGCATGTGCACTAACTTTAGCCCACGTGCACTGACCTTAGTCTGTATGTACACTGACTGTAGTCTGCATGTGCACTGAGTTTAGCCCATGTGCACTGACCTTAGTCTGCAAGTACACTGACCTTACACCTTGCATACTCCATAACTACACTGACTCCCCCTGCACATGCACTGACCTTGGTCCGTGTACACAGACTTTGTCCTTCAACCCTGTGCACAACGTGCACGGACTTCGTTCTTTAGCCCCGTGCACTACGTGCACGGACCTTGATCTTCAACCCCATGCACAACGTGCATGGACTTCATTCTTCAGCCCCGTGCACAACGTGCACGGACTTTGTTCTTCAACCCCGTGCACAATGTGCACGGACCCTATTCTTCAACCCCGTGCACAACGTGCATGGACCTCCTTCTTCAACCCCTTGCACAACGTGCATGGACCTTGTTCTTCAACCCTGTGCATAACATGCACGGACTTTGTTCTTCAACCCCGTGCATATGCACGGACTTCGTCCAAACGTGCATGGACTTCACCCTTAACCCTGCATACACCTGCACAGACTTGTTTGAAATATGCATGGACTTAATCCCTTCACCCCCATATATACGCACGGGCTACACACACCTGCATGGACTTAACCCCAACCTGCACGGACTTCAACCCTTCATCCAGCCCCATCAGACCTGCACGGACTTTGCCCAGCCCAGCCCAAACATGCACGGACTTAACCCCAACCTGCACGGACTTCAACCCTTCATCTAGCCCTATCAGAACTTGCAAGACTCTTCCCATGTCCTTCGTCGGTGCGCTCCTTCACCGGTACACTTCTTAAATCTTCAGCGGTGCACCGCCTCAGCTCTTCTTCAGCACAGGCTTTGGAGCCCTTCCCCGGTACACCTATCCAACACCTTTGCCAGCACGCTCCTCCCAACATCCTTCGCCGGTACACCCACCATGCCTTCACCGGTGCACCTTCAGTGCCTTCACCGGCACACCTAACCCAAGCCTTCCCCCGTGCACCCTCCAATACCTTCGCCGGTACACCTCCCCCGCGCCCATCCAGGCTTCGCCGGCACACCTTTCCTTGGCCTTTCACCCTGCGGTGAGTTTATTTCTCAATTCATCGACTCGTGGATGTGACAGCTGTGATGGAGTCTTCGTGAGGATCGTTTCGACTATTTTTTCATATTTTTCTAAATTAGTACATTTTCGGTGCAAATATCAGATTTTCAAAAATTAGGAAAATTCCTATTTTCCTTTCTATTTAAACTCTCAACCCCCTCCCTCCTCCCTCATTTCTCACCTCTCTTTCTCTCTCTCATTCTCTCTCCTCTCTGGGTCTCTTAGCGCGGGGTGCATACTATTGCGGAGCTGGCCGAGTCGAGGACGCGATGGAGTGATCGGGACGCGGGATAGAGCAGCAGTTTGAGCATGGCGTGGCGTGATCCCTCGGTGGATTCTGAGAAGGCTTCGTTCGTGTTTTGGGTGATTTTTGACATGGATTAGTCACTTCGGCGCACGATTTCTTTGGTGGAGGTAGGGAGACAGATCACCTACCATTCCTGCATGTTTTCCTTTCAGTTTCGCGTCGTTCGATGGTAGAATGAGCGAGTTTGGGCTCATTGTAGTTTTTCTGTGTTCGTAGGCTTCGTCGAAAAATGGCGACGGTTCTGCGATCAGTTAGTGTCAATGGACTCCTTGGAACGTCAGCATTCCATAGTCACTGATTTCGTGTCGAATAGTTGTCTATCAGGGCCGGTAGGAGGCTGGGAACCTCATTAACCCCATTTGGGTGATTTCATTAGAATCGCCCGTTTCTTGTGATTCGTGTGTCGTTTTGACTCCGGTCGGAGTCTATGTGATTGCCAGGGTGATTGTGGCTACATCGCCTTCGTTTCGGCATGAACGGGGCGTGGAAAGGGCACGATCGGATAAACCCCTAGGTTTGCTCACCGTGACGCTTGAACGGTCGCACCAGAGACCGTTCATTTGTATGGGCGGCCGATTTCGGACCATTTATCGTGTCTCGATGTCAGGTTGAGTAGTCAGTTGATAGACCGCTCTAAGGCATAAGTGGCCAGGAGTGGTCTGCCCATCCTCCATGAGTGGCTGGTCATCAGCCGTTCATCCTTCCCGTTGGGTTGAGCGGCCAGGTCCTACCCGCTTATCCCAGTTGACCTTTGGTCAATAGTTTTGTGTAGGTTCAGACAGGCAGTTTGGTCAAAATTGTTCTGACCAACACTATAGTAGGTCGGTTGGCTTGAGCGACTAGTCCTTAACCGCTCATGCTTTGGGCGGCCCAGCCCTAACCGCCCATCTGTTTTAGTGTGTAGGGGTTTGTTCCCTTAGGCCGTTGGCTCCCAACCATTCATCCCCTTTGAATGGTCCATTCTAGACCGTTCATCCCCTTTGAATGGTCCATTCCAGACCGTTCATCCCCCTTGAATGGTCCATCATAGACCATTCATCACTAGTTGGGTTCGTGTGTTGTCTGTTGGCCGTGATGGCCTGTGCTGTGTCCATCTGTCTTAGGTTTGTGTCCTAGGATGGTGTCTGTGTGTCGGTGGTGCGCTGGATTGGTCAGTTGAAGGTTGACTGAGTGTGGTCTGTTCTCAGACTGTGACAGTTTTCCTAATGACTCAGTCTAGGACTACCATTATGCGGAATGTCGTTTCCCGACGTCTTGGTTTCCATTCATCTTTGCTTGACCTTATGGTTTGCCCATTGTCCCGTGGATGTCTCCCGATGTCCTATGAGGGCTAACCATGATGTGAGGTAGCCAGGAGTGTTCGTGTAGTGAGCAGTATTCCGTACTGCTTTTATTGTCATTGTCTGGTTCTAGTCAACCCGGTTAGATCCAATGGTTAAGAGGCAACCTTGTGTGTGTCTCGGTAGTTCTGTCCAGTTCGAGACATGGTTCTGGATGCCGTTAGGTATCGTCTTACCTCATCCTGCATATCCAGGTGTGCTGAGGGTTCTCGGTGTTCCCTCAGGTCCCCGTGAGTCATTTCTTACGGTGCATCATTTTCTCTGGCTTAGGATTAGACTGATTGGCCTCTTGTTCTGCTTTGTGCGATGATCTGGACTCCAAGTCAGGAGACTCATGGATCGTTGTAGCTTCAGGTCTAGTTGTCTTGTCTTGAGTCTGTCGGCAGTTGCCTATGTTGCCATTGGTGCTTCGTAGTGCAGGCGATAGTGTTTCTTTACCTGTCTGTACTCCAGCACTCATGTTTTAGAGTCTGTGTCTCGTGATCCTCTACTAGTCGTAGCCTTACTACATGTTACGACATGTCGGCTCTTGTAGCGGGGCACTTTCCAATTTATGGTTTTTAAGCTAGTTCCGAGGGCCCCCAGCTCTTTTTCGTAGCGTCCTACGGGGGGAATACTAACTAGAGCACCTGCCAAACAAGCAACTCAGACCAGGTCAACAACTTTGGCTTGCCAAGAGTGCGATTGCAACAGGAAGACTCCCCCAAGGTAATCAGACACTTACCCAGACAACTCCCAGCCGCTGTGGGTGCCAGCTCTCCCGCCTGTCCAAGCTCTCTGCCCAGTCCCTCAGTCGGGACCTCAGCCCCCGATATCTCTGCCTCCTCTACACAATCCTGATAGTCACGTCAGTGACCAAAAGTAAATAAAGTCACTACTTACAGTCACCACCAGAAGCCCTTACTTGACTGGGATCCTCCTGCACCTTCCCACGACTCGAAGTCGGGGAAGGCCTTAACATTGGGCGCTATCTTGTCCATCAGTCGGAGAAAACTCTCCGTGTCAATCTCACACTCAGCTCCCTCCGCATAGGGAGGGTCCTCCTCTGGAGGGGGCGAGAAGGTCGCCTCTGCCCTAGCCTCCACGAGAGCTACAAGACACAAACCCAACAAAGCAAGATTAGCCCGCTACCATGGCTAAATTGACCAGAAGCAAAGAAGGCAAATGGCACTTACTCAGAGCTGTCTCTAATTCAGCTACCCCGTCAGCCCCGAGTCCTCCAGAAGACTCGCCAGTCTCGACTACTGAAGCCTCTACTCGGGGGCATTTTCGCCTCGACTGTAGACTTTTATCCCCACTCCTGAGGATGCCTCTGTGGAGGGGTTATCCCCCTCCGTCGCCAAACCTGTCAACAGACACAGCATTATGCAATGTCAATGCCATAACCAGAAAGCAACAAATGAAAAAGGGATGGAGTATCCCAAACAAGGCCGTACCTGGAGCCCCGAAGGGGGTCGGTGGCAAAAGTACCAGTTGCTCTGGCTTCAGTGCCAGTGCCCGGGCCGCCATCGTCTCGGCCTCTCAGATGTCCCGCAGAGTGCGGGCGCACTCAATCTGGGACAAGAACTCCACGGGCCTAACAGACCCGATCGCGTGAGCAATGTGCCACCGCCAGTCATCGATCGTTGAGTTGGCAAAGCTCCCATGCGGGAGCTCCCGACCCAGCAAACCTTGGCTCTGAAAGCCACAATCGGTTAAAAATTGGGCCCACTAGGCCTTAGGCGCCCTTGACCAGGACCCCTTCCCACCTATCGCCGCTGCTCTCGCCAAAGTCTGCACCAAGGGCTTCAGTGCCCCACCACTACTCTAACTCCCAGAAGTCGAACCCCGGCCACCCCAGGGCCACCGCTCCATAACCCGCTCAATCTCTCAATGGATTCGAGCGACGTGGGTCCTCAGGTACCCATCGTCCAACATAATAGGGGGCAAATCCTCCCTCAGCAAGTGGCTCCCCTTCACTTTCTGGATCGCAGGAGCCTTTTGATGGTATAGGTGGCTGTGCTCAAACCACCACTTGGCGTAGTAAACGTCGAACCTCCCTCGACGTCCCTATCCCGACATCGAGAACTGCTCCCGCTCCCGACGGCTATAGAAGTCCCACCATGCTGCTGCAAGTTGGTGGGTGTCTCTGCCCCAGTACTACCTGCCTGTCAAAGAGAACTCCTGGTTCGACGAGATCCCCTAGTTGTACCCAAAGTTCCTCGCGAATCGATGTGGGTAGTACAGCTCCAAGGAACTTGTCGCTGACCGGTGCAACATCAGCATCGTCAACCGGGTACTCAGTATCCACTCCATCCGCAGCCCAGCGTCTGCCACCTCCTGACCAGGATGGGCACTGGTCGCCCCTCCACCTAAAGCCCCCAGGAAGAGGCTGGAGTCCCTCGTGGCGCTGTCGAAAGGTAGCCCCTCCTTACCCCTGGCAGGCAAGTAACAAAGGGCTCGCCTGGCCCCCTCCAGCTGCGTCTCTGCATCCCCGTCAGGCTGCCCGGGGAAGCTAAACAAGAGCGGTGTCGTCGGGTTCCTCACTGTCCCCTGCGTCACCAAGCCTAGAAATAACAACCCGGCCCACACACTAAGGTAGTGGGTTGGTAGGACCATGCTACTCTCTCTCAGCGCCGGGTGCACCGCCAGAACTCCCAGCCCCTGGTAGATGTTGGCCAGTGCAGTAGGAGCTAAAGCCAACTGTCTCCCCTTAGCTAACAGACAAGCCAGCCACAGCAGCTCGGCCCTCAGAAGACCATCCTCCCCGTGCGGAACCATGAACGTCGCCAACCAGTAAGCCAAATAGGGGGCGAGGTGTGTCACGTCTGGCAGACCATGATGGTTCCACCCCTCCCATGGAGCATAAACGTACCGGCTGTAGGTCCTGAAGCGCAGCTCCACCTCTGTGTACTCCTCCCAGGGAGTCTGGTCCCTGGCGAACTCCTTGAATGAGTTAAGATGGACTTAGGCCTTGATTGCATAAAACTCTCATTCTAATGCATGGCATGTGATAGACATATGTCCTAGAGTTTTGTTATCATCAAAATCACTTGGATATACCCAACAATCTCCCCCTTTTTGATGATGACAAAACTCTAGGTCATTTAGTTTCATTAAGTTCAAACAATTAAATTACAATGTGTGCCTTTGAGCAATTTTGGAAATTGAGGTCAATGTTTGAAATCAATGTTTGAAATCCATTTGAAAATCATAAATCTTGAACTCTTTAAACTCAATGGTTAAGAGGCATTCAACACATCAATCCAGCACAAACCATTTAACACTTGTTTGCCAATTGAAAAGAAGTGAGAAAGGAGAGCCAATCTTGTAAATCCAAATACCAAGTGCATTCTTTCATTCATTTTCATTATGTCAGTGCAGGGTACAAAGAATGCAAGTTTCAAGGGAAAATGCAAATGCAAACACATATGCAAACTACAATGCGATGACAAACACTCATGCATGCATGCAACACACATAGCATATTAATAAACCTAATGACTACTCTACTTGACTACTCTACTTCTCCCCTTTTGGCATCATCAAAAGGAGGGAGTGGGATATAAAAAGTGTGGACAACGAGTGACACTAGGTGACGCAAGAGCAGTTACGTGGCAGGGTTATCTGGAGTCCCTACTCCATCA
This sequence comes from Amorphophallus titanum, assembly GCA_024336825.1. Taxonomy (NCBI): domain Eukaryota; kingdom Viridiplantae; phylum Streptophyta; class Magnoliopsida; order Alismatales; family Araceae; genus Amorphophallus; species Amorphophallus titanum. The sequence goes on along the minus strand of JANBPO010000629.1, from coordinate 22,758 downwards.
TCATCGTCAGAGCCAGCATCACCGTCAGAGCCATCCTTAACAGCAGGTGGAGGTGGAGGTAGAGGTGGAGGTAGATGTGGACGGGGAGGGATACGGCTGTCAATGTCTCACCAAATATGCTCGATGTAGAGAAGGGTACGAGTGGTGGTCCTATAGGAACTGGTGGTATCCGCATAGTTAGTAGCAAGAGAGGCTACGTGTGCAGTAAGATCCTCCAAAGAGTGAGAGAAGGTGTTCATGAAGGTGTCAAAACGACCAAGAGTCGAGTCAAGGCAGGCTTCCATGCCTGAGATACGCCTATCAAGAGCCTCATAGCCCTCCCAAGTGGGCTGCCTAGCACCCTGAGCGGAAGACTCCCCATGAAAGAACTGCGACGGTGGAGGTAGATCCATTGGTGGAGGCAGGTTCTAGGCTTGGACAGGTGCAGGGGCTTCTCCATGTTCTTGCTGTTGTTCCTGTTCTTGTTCTTCCTCACTATCAAGCTCTTCCCCATAGACTGGGACATCACGATGAAGCTTACCATTTGCATCTCGGTAATATCCCATATCTGAAAAAATCTTGTGGAAATTGTAAACATCATCCTGTCTAACTCGAATGTACTGTTCATCTCCCAGTTGAATCCTAACATGAGTAAAGATGCCAGTCAGTTGAGAAGCATAAGGCAGGGACCTCCTTGATTGATTGCGACATTGACCTATCAAACGTTTCATGATCCAACCCATATTAACTACACTGCCATTCATAACATGGAAGAACAGAAATTGGTGGATCTTGGTCACTTCATCTTGGCTTCCACTTTTTGGACAAATGAGAGTGGTAAACATGTGGTGTAGAACTCGCTGCAGTGGTGGAACATGATTTACATTTAGTTCAATTAAATTACTAATACCATGCACATATTCACAGCTCGTCATGGCCGTAAAACTGTCTGGAACCTGACCATGGCCATAAAGCATAGCAGCGCCCCAGTCCGACGCGTATAAGGCACGGGCAAACAAATCTGAGGTAATGTGAATCTCGATGCCTTGAACCACTGTGTACAACTGTCCATTTCGATCTTCCAAATTGTCGTACAACTGCTGTACTAGATAGGGATAATATCTGGGGTAGCTAGTGACAAAGTTGATCCAACCCGGTTGCATTGAAAAGACTATGTAAATATCGGGTAGGATTTAATTCATCTCACCAAAGTTGGCAAGACGTGGATCTATGATCGGTCTTGGAGGTATCCTGGGTGCCAGAGCCTGTCGCAGTGGAGGGGCCGGAGCTTCACGTCTCTGAGTGCTAGGTTCCCCCTGGGTAGAGCGCCGAGAGCTCCTTCTAGGTGGCATCTTAGACTAGTAAGCTTGGAGAGGAAAGCCTTAACCTTGGAATGAGGAGAGAAACACCAGGAAGACTGCAACACATCTTCCCCACATTTTTGAGCTCAGTGAGGAGCTGCACGAACGGATGAACAGTCGGCAAGGTGTCGTCCTGAATCTGAGACAAATCGGCCAGGTTGTGTGTGGAGGGAGGAAGTGTGAGCTTTTGAGGGCTTGGGAGATGGGGTTTTGGTGTTTTAGGGTTAGAGGGGTGTATGGGAGAGAGAAGGGGTGAAATGGAGCAGACACATGGCATATTCTCAGGTACATTGTTCATTATTGATTTGAATTGATTTCTGGGGCCTGATTGTGCCTTTTTCTTATTCTATCTTGTTGTCCTTCGTATTATCTTCATTTTCATATATCATTCACATCCATATTGTTGTGTTTTCACAATTTAATATTGCTTTGAATTTCTAATTTTATGCTAGAATTTTGCATGCACTCTGGTGCATAGAGGGCCATGCATTGTATATCATAGTTGCATTCCTACTTTGGTAAGTGATCCCCGCACCTCCATATTACTTGGGGTCCAACTAGGTGATCTTATCTAGGACCCCGTAAGTCCCCGTGAGCCATGGATTCTCACACAGAAGCCTGGCCGGTTGTACCTTTCCACCCCTTACGCTTACATTTTGCACACGTGTGAGGGAGTTAACCTTAGTCAACCCAAAGTTTGGACCTTCCCTATATGATTCCAATCTTGAGGGAATTGTGCTTAATTTAAAACATTAAAAGCCCACCATAATTTTGGATAATAAAAAATTCTCATCATATTAACTTGCTTGACTTGGGTGAAATCTTTCACATTGTTTCTGTTGTTTGGGCTTGTCCAAGCCCATTTGTGGTGTTTTGTGCTGCATCTCCTCATCATCCACATAGACTTGGTTGGCAGTCCCATTTAGGTTAGCCTATTTTATGTGTCCATTGTCTGGTTCCATTATCCAAGGTTGATCTTGCATTAGTCCTAGTGAGTCAGCCCTCTCCTCTTTAGTCCTCCATGCCCTTGCTTCCCTGGCTATATTCCTTTGATATCCCTATATTAAGTCTCCATTTCCTCTCATGGAGCATCATTTCAATCCCATGTACCCTTCTCCTTCCTAGTCTTCCTACTCCTGCGTGGACTCCTCTTCCCACGCTGGCCCATCCCCTCGTGGTCTCTCTGACACATGTGAAGAACAAGCTAATCTCATGGCCCATCTATCATGTCTTGTTCGCTAAATGGACCCGTCCCAGGCCCAAAAGTTGATTGCAAACCACCTTAATGGGCCTTCTTCGCTTAATGGGCCTTCTTCTCATCTTAATGGGCCTCCCCCTCTTAATGGGCCTTACTCTCTCAATGGGACTCCTCCTTCTCCTATTGTTGCTGGCCCAGTCGGCCCATATGCCAACATTCCTTCTAGTCCCGCATATCCTTCCACTCCCAGAATGGGCCCTTATTCTTCTCAGCCCCGATCCTCTAATCCGGCCCACTATCCTAATTCTAGTCCAAATTCACGATCTCTTGCTCAAGTTAGCCCACATTTCTCTTGATCTCTCCATACCGAGGATATGATTGCTCAAACCCAATGCCAGCTTGATGAGCTCCAATGCCGAATCGATCCCAGATCCTCCTTAAGTGTTCCATTCACTTTTCAGAATCTCCAACTTCCACCTCCTTTGCAAATCCCCACATATCGCCGCTATGGTGGAGTCGATGCCCCGTATGTGTACTTGAAAGAGTTTATTTATGAGTCGGCCCAATTTTGACATGACCAATACTTGATGGCTTATTTATTTGATCTACCATTGGAAGGCCCGGCTCAGGATTGGTTCCTTTCATTGTCGCAACATCAGGTGGTGAATTTTTGAGCTATTCAAGACAAATTCATTCAGCAATATCAGGACCAGGTTGGGCCCCAGTTCTCTATTGTGGATTTGGCCCACGAGAAGATGAAGCCCGATGAGGAGTTCTGCATCTTTGCTGACTAGTGGCATTGCCTCACCGTACAAGTCCCAGGACACATGCTGGAGTAGGTGCAAATCAAGATGTTAATTTCTAATGCGACGCCTGAGTATCACTTCATCTTAGCCCTTAATGACATCACCTCTTGGCAACAACTTTATAGACGAGCTCACTTCATTCGCCAACAAGTCCAAGGTTCTCTTGACTTCAAGTCTTCTCCCCCTTCCACATCCACATGCACCTCGCCATCTACATATTCCTCTTCTTCACCCTCCATGAGTCTGACTTCCGCCACCTACTCGCCCTCCACAAGTCAACCTTCCGCTTCTACATATCAACCCTCCATGAGTCGGCCATACGCCTCCACATATCAGCCTCCCATGAGTCCACCACATCCACCTTCCAGAAGTTAGCTCTCTGCTCCCTCATACCCACATGCATCTCCACCGTCGGTCAAGGGAACATCGCACCCCGAGCAAGTTGATGCTATCCACTATATACCTCCTCATCATACTCCTACAACTCCACTGAATCCCTCCACTAGCCACCATGCACCCTTGCCTACGCAACCTCCACAACCCTCTCCATCTTCCCATACCCCTTGGCATCCACATTGCTTAAAGTGGGCTCCTCATTCTCCATTGTCGGAGTCTTTCATGGATATTTTCAAGGCTTTGAAGGCCACTAATGCATTATAGCTCCCCCCACTTAAGCCTTGTCGGCCCACAGTCAGGAATTTGCTCCAATTTTGTGAATATAATTGCCAGCAAGGGTATTTGGTTGAGGATTGCCCTGAGTTCCGTGAGTTTGTTCATGACCTGGAAGATAAGAAAAGGATTAATTGGCCTAGCATTCACAAGGTTGTCCTACATGTCTACAGCAAGCAGCAGCAGCCAGCGCCGCCCAGGCAGCCGTCTTCATTTCGAGACTAGGGGCACCCCTGTAGTTCTTTATCTAGTGTAGCACCCACTTGATCCCCATCACCTTCATCTCCATCTTCACCTACCTCGTTACCTTTACCATCTCCTATGCCGTCTCCCTTATCTCCATCAAGCTTCTGCTCAGGCTTCTCCCTCCTCCTCTTCTACTCCCATTGTTCCCACCACTTCCACTTCCTCTGCTCCCATTGTTCTCACCACTACCTCCACCCCTAATGTCGCTCGACTTGTCATGTCGATACGTCAATGGTGGGCACCACGACCTTCCCCTAACCCTTCTCTATCACCATCACTATCTCCTCCATCTCCACTATCTCCACCATCTCCACCACCCTTGTCCTCTCCACCATCTCCACCGTCTTCACTGCCTTAATCGACTTCGCCTTCCCCTCTACCTCCGTCTCCCGAGCTTGAGCCAGCTTCATCTTTGCCTTTACCTCTGCCTTCACCCACGTTGCCTTTGCCACCACAGGATGTCACTACCCCCGTTGAATCCCCCACACCTTCTGAACCTGTTCCCTTCGTTTCTCCCACCACTTCTACCCCGCGGAGTGGGTGTGCGCTGCCATTGGTGCCCCTTGGGTCTGGTCCCCGGGGAGATGATGAGCCAAGTCAGGATCATTCGGTGCCAGTTATACACATCAAGCTTCAGGATTTCATCTACTGAATGCTAGTCCGCATCCCATTCCTCGGCTATTTTCGTGTTGATGAGCTTCCACTACCAATGATGGTTGTTAAGAAGAGTTCCCTCATGTTGGTGCCATTTTCTTCTAGAGCGAGATCAGTGGCAATCTCATTGCTCACGGAGGATCCACCATTGATGGTGTTATTTCCTCTGCTCCATTGCTGTTCAGATCACTGGGCAAGAAGGGTTCTCTACTTGTATTGTGTTAACTCATATGGCTGCCAGAGGATTGATGAATTCCATGGTCAAGGGGCAACTGGGCGTATTTTCAGCATTCTTGAAGGACATTCCACACTTTTTATGCAATCACTCTCGGTGTGTTAGTTGGCAAGCTGAGTCAATGCCGTGTATTACTCTCCCTCAGTTTTATTCTTCTCTTCTAGTAAGGGAGTTATGCTTCAAGGCTGATTATCGAGTGGAGTTGCCGAACCCCTTGATCCTAATGCCAATTGACAAGACTCCATGGTTTTGCGATGCCAATTTGCCTAAGGAGCCACTTGTTCAAGAATGTCCACATGGTGCTAGCACTGGGTGTCTAGGTGTGACTGCCCCAGTGAAGCTGCATATTCATGACCAGGCCATGTCGTCTACCAGATGGGCCTGTTATTTGAGAAGATATTACAGATTGAGAAGCCCGAAGGTCCGAGTCCATGCCAGGCAAATCCTTTATCAAGAGATTTCTACTATGAAGAAACGATAGCGCAAGTTCAAGGACCGTCAGTTGTGCACTCAGGGGATCACTTCTCCATCTCCTTCCTTCCATTCATCATTCCTTTTACTCGGCTCCCACACTTGGGTGGTGTACTCGCCCTCTTCTAATCCCACTTCTATGATTTTCCCTTCTCATTCCTCTTCTCATCTGGTTTCTCCAGATTTTCCTTATCTTCACAACCCTAGGCCTCAGCCTAAGCCTTCCTTTCATCCTGACTTTGGGACATCTTTTGATACTTCTCCTTCAGAATTTTTGGATCTATTTCTGATTCTTCTCCGACCCTATCGGATGTCTATCATTATTCTTCTCTGACCCTGTCAGATGTCTATCATTCTTCATCTCCGACGCTATCGAATGACCATTATTCTCCTTCTCCGACCCTGTCAGATGGTTGCTCCTCTTCTTCCTCACCTTCACAACAACCTTCTCATTATTTTTCTATTCTTTCTTCATCACCCTTCCAGGGTCGTCACCCTTTTTCATGCTATTTTCGAGACTTTAGTCCGCCTTGATCTCAATAGATCTTTGTTTATTCTATATTTAGCTCCTTATTTTTAGAGTCTCTATTTCCTAGTGAGGGAGTTCTAGCCCTCGCCTCTTTTCCTTTTTATCCTTCTTCATCCAGTATGGTGTCTATCGCTCCTCCGTGTAGAGGAATCTTTGATCCTTTGCTATCCCCTCCCTTTTTATCCTTTCAAGCAAGGAATATGGAGCTCATGCTGATCAAGCTATCGCTTCAGGATGATGGTTTCCACGTCATGGATTTGTAAGGTATCTTTTATATTACGCAAGAACAAGCTATCAGTGCTATTACTTCTAATTATTTTTGCGTATGGTTATCATGTTGATTCCTCAACATGATTGAGTGGTGTTAGGTCTTAGTTAGTTTGCTTAGTTAAAATGAGTTCACTTCTGCAGCACTCTTAGGCTGCTGATAGCTCCGTGCAGGGAGTCTAATTTCTTTTGAGTATGGGTTTTCACACACTACATGGTGAGCTATAGCTGATTTTGAGAAGAGAATGGTCAAGAGACAGAGAGGGGGAGCCCTCATGGACTCTACAGAAAATCAGTCAAAAGAAAAGGAGGAAGAGAAGAAGAAAAGAAGAAAAGAAATGCCTTAAAGGGATGAAGAGGAGTGGGCTCTCCAAGCGCTTCCCCGATGCACCCTCCCAAACCTTCCACGGCACGCCCTTGTCCTTCGCCGGTACACCCACCAACAGCATCTTCCCCGGCACGTCCTCTAGCTGAGCCTCTTCCCCGGCACACTTCCACCTATGCCTTGGCCGGCACACCTTCCTTCACCGGTGCACTCCCCAGCGCCTTCTTTGGCCAGCCCTCGCCGGCACGGCCAACCCTTGTTCAGCGGTACACTCCTTCTCCTGTGCACCTTTAGCTTCCCAGCCCGACACACCCCTTGGAACCCAGGCCGATACATTTAAGCCCCCACCTTTGCCAGTATACCCTGCCCCGAGGGTTCCACGGCACGCTCCAGCCCTCCTTGGCCGGCACACTTCAAACGTCCTTTGGCCTGCTCTGCCAGTGCGCTCTGCCCCTCCTGTGGTACACCCACCCAATGAACCTGTCCTTCACAACCTTTGCCCATGCACAACCCAAACTAGCACCGACTCAGCCTGTAGCTACCCGGACCTTGTCAGCACCTGCATGGACTTCATCCCATGTGCACTGACTTTAGCTCCCAACATACACAGACTTTGTCCCCACGGCATGCATAGACTACACAGACTACATCCCCTTTGCAGCTCCAACCCCGTGCATACCTGCACGGACTTATTTCCCCTCCTGCTCGTCGGTACACCTTCTTCGTCGGCACGCTCCACCCCATTATTCACCGGCACGCCCTTGGCCTTCCCCGGTACATTCATCCCCTTTACAGTTCCAACCCCGTGCACAACCTACATGGACCTTGTCCCCTTGCATGCACATGCACTGACTTTAGTCCCTACATGCACGGACCCTGCATAGACCTCATTCCTGTAGCTGCACGAACTTCAGACACCCAGTTACATGGACTTCGAGACCCCATGGGCATAGATCACACTAAACTTGCATGGACTTAGTCCGAACCTGCACGGACATGGCCTAAACATGTGCATGGACTTGGCCTTCATCCTTTGCACAAACCTCGAACATCTGCACGGACTTTGTTCCTCAACCCCGTGCATATGCACAGACTTCGTTCTTCAACCCCATGCATATGCACTGACTTCATTCCTCAACCCCGTGCATATGCAAGGACTTCATTCCTCAACCCTGTGCACAACCTGCACGGACTTCATTCTTCAACCCTATGCATATGCACGGACTTCATTCTTCAACCCCGTGCATATGCACGGACTTCATTCTTCAACCTCGTGCATAACCTGCACGGACTTCATTCTTCAACACCGTGCATATGCACGGACTTCATTCCTCAACCCCGTGCACAACCTACATGGAGTTCATTCTTCAACCCCGTGCATATGCACGGACTTCATTCTTCAACCCCGTGCATATGCACAGACTTCGTTCCTCAACCCCACACATATGCACGGACTTCGTTCCTCAACCCCACACATATGCACGGACTTTGCTTGAGCACTTGCGTGGGCCTTGATCGAAATGTGCACAAACTTTGTCCCTAAAGCCTGTACACACGTATGGACCTGCACCGACTTCACCTTACCCTCAGTCTGCATGTGCACTGACCATAGCCCATGTGCACTGACTTTGCCAGCATGTACACTGACCTTGCCCAAAACCTACATGGACTTCGTCCATCAACCCCGTGCATATGCACAGACTTGCTTAAAAACCTGCATGGACTTCATCCTTCAACCCCGTGCATATGCACGTACTTGCTTAAAAACCTGCATAGACCCTGGCCAAAATGTGCACGGACTTCATTCTTCAACCCCGTGCATATGCACGGACTTCATTCCTCAACCTCGTGCACAACCTACACGGACTTTGTTCCTCAACCCCGTGCATAAGCATGGACTTCGTTCTTCAACCTTATGCATATGCACGGACTTCGTTCCTCATCCCCGTGCATATGCACGGACTTCATTCTTCAACCCCGTGCATATGCACAGACTTCATTCCTCAACCTCGTGCACAACCTGCACGGACTTCATCCTTCAACCCCGTGCATATGCACGGACTTGCTTAAAAACATGCACGGACTTCGTTCTTCAACCCCGTGCATATGCACGGACTTGCCCAAAGAGCTGCATAGACTTCCACCTTAACCCTGCACACATGCATGGACCTTGCTCGTACACTCGCATGGACCCAACCCCAATGTGCATGGACCCGTTAACACAAATCTTTGAAATTATTTATTGGTTTGACATGTGAACAAGAGATGGGCCAAGCCCATTAACGTACACTTTTTTTTGTATTTTATGCGGGGAAGGAAACAGCCGGAAGCCCATTATCAAAGCCCATCAATTAATAACTTGATTTGCGTGAGCCGAGACGGTCAAACAAAAATTGGAGATCAATCAAACAACTTGATTATGCGCGCCGCTTCGGGACGTCGTAATATAACACGGGATTTACTCTCGGTAATGTCAGAATTTACGTGTCTACAAGAAGGTCTCCCAAATCTTGCATGCAATAGATCATCTCACCCCTCAACAAATCCAAGCCCTTAAGGCCGTTGTTGGTGGAGCATCTCATTCTTCTCATCCTCCTTTCACTCCCTTTCGAGTGGCCCATCACCCGCCTCCCTCTCTTGTTCATGTTCCCATTCGGGTGGCCCATCACCCACCTCCTTCTGCACACACCCCTCTTCAGGTGGTCTATCACCCGCCTCCTTCTATTCCTCCCCTTTCACGGCCCTAAGGCCCTTTCGTTCCTTGCAACTCGGCCTGACTGGGTCCTTCTTCAGGTCAGTCTGTTAATCCCCCTCTACGGCCATCACATGCGGCCCCTCCTTCAGGGCCATCTTGCCAACCCTTCATGTTATGCCCCTCCAACAGGTTCTCATTGATAAAGTCGCTTCATTGGAGGAACAACTAAAGAGGGTTACGAGCCCGCGGCCCGCTCCTCCTCCTCCTCCTCCAGCTAATTCTCTTCACGCCTTCTTGAACAACATCACTAAGATGGAAAAAGATTGGAAGGAGAGGAGATATGACTATGGCAGCAACAATGTAAGTGAGCAAGAGCCGGCAGATTTCAACGATCAAGTGGATGCTGTCCGCCCTCCACCTATCCACTTCGTTCATCAATATGGCCCTCCGCCTCCACGTATGCATCACACTATTCCACCACTACCCATTATCACGCCTCCACCATGGCGTCCACTTGAGTCTAATGATGAAGAATCAAAGACGGCACGTGATGATGAAGTCCCGAAGGCACCCCTTCTGAGTTTTCTTTCCTTTCCTCTTCCTCCACTACCACCAGATGAACCTCCTGCTTAGGATGATGCCATCTTCCGCGAACCAACCCCTATCTTTGAGACTTATTGGTACTACGATGATGGGTCGATACTCCAATCACTCACGCCGGTGCACCAAGGCCCATCTCCTATCCCTAACACCTCTCGCCCCATCCGGCGTTTCCTACGCACCAAACCTCCCTCTTTTACATCTCTAACTGCTACATCATTAACCTCCACAACACCGGCCTCTGTCGAACCCCCCACTAAACCTCCGCCAGTTATACCTTCATTAACCCCCATGACACTGGCCTCCGTCGAGCCCACCACCAAACCTCCTCCAATCAACCTTCCATTGCCGCCACCTCGGCCCTCGGCTATCCCTTCAATCCCAAAATCAACTTTGCCTATTCCTTCACCCATCCCTTTACCCAAACCCGTGGCTAATCCTGAGCAAGGTCCACCCCTTTTGGCACTTGAGCCAACCCCGTCCATTCTGAGCAAGGGGAGAAGCTCGACGTGTTCAAACCTCCGCTTCCACTTACCCTTTCTCTGACACCTTCCATTACACCACCACCATCCATGGAGCCTTCTGCCTCCACTTCACCTTCCTCTACCACTCGAGATGGGTGTCCTTCTGCAAGAATTTGTGTCGAAGATGATCAAGAGCCGGGCAAGAAGGATTTGGCCACGACTATGCTGTTCAAGATGCAAGACTTTATTTGTCGGATGCCAATCCACATTTTTGTGCCGAGCATGGTTGAAGAGGCCAAGTCCCCATCACTACTCACCAGAAGAAAAAGTCAAACTTTGATGCTGTGTAAGTCCATGCCCATGGGCCGGGCAGGGCACCCCTTGTTTTAACCCTCCAATGACAAACCCATTCTTCCATATAAGGGGCGAATGCCAATCTTGTTCAATACTTTTCATACGTCACAAGCCTTGGGCAACATGATGCTTACCATTCTAACTTGTCAACTTCCTCACATTGTTACTCTTTGCCCTAAAAGGAAGTTGTTATTTATTATTGAAACTTTGTCATGGACTTTTACTTTATCCATTGGGCCAATTGGCTATACACTTTCACCGCCTTGGAGGGGCGGGCATTCTTTTGCTAGGGGACCTTCCGCTACCCTATCCATCTTCTATTCAACTTCATCCACATTTCTATCTATCACCGATTGGGCCACTCGTTGGGTTAGAAAGGAGCTCTCACCCTCTCACCCCCTGCTTCCCCTTCCTATCCTCGAGCATCGAAGACAGAGGTAGAATAGGGAGAGGACGAGAGGAGCTTGAAGAGTCCGTCCTAGTCTCACTCACCAGGACATCCTCTCGGCCAAGAAGGACTTGGAGGAGTCTAGCAGTGTCTTCTCTGGAAAAAGGGAGAGACTCTAGCTCCTGCCAGGGTTGCCACTATGCGACTGGAGTGGCAGGGGTTGGTTGACCGGCCTATAGTGTCGAGGAATCGGGAGAGACTAGGGGAGCAGGGGAGTGAATGACGTTGGTCGAGAAGGTACTCGGTCCCACCTCTTGGCTAGCATCTTGCTCCCTGCGTCTTCACAGTCGCTGGAGAGCTTCCCGATTATCGGTCTGGAACTCGAGCCATTATGGCGTGTGCTGGTAAGGCAGTCCGTGCCCATTTTCCTAGGGAGGATCAGGCTGTTCTGGCATATTTCTGGCAGTGCTCAGAGTTTCTTCGACAGCTTGTCACAGTCAAATAAGTGCCATGAAATTCCCCTCAGCATCAATCTGCTCCCACTGGATCTGTTCCTGGATGAGGTACTAGACTTCCTCATAGGACTCGATTGCATGGCAGATTCGTGCATGAAAGGGACAATACTGGGGATGACTGAAGTCCCACTGAGTGTAGTCTGCCAGCGGGTCGTGGAGCAAGATTTGCGCCCTCTCGACGAGAACGTCGAAGAGCCGCCGGGTTGTTTCCCTGGGGAAGGAGAGGGGCCTGCGATCGTGCCAGGGCCTCCACCCTAGATACCTGATTGACCGCTCTCTTCAGTTAGCACTGGGTTCCTCTGATTCGTCATCAGAGAGAGAAAATGCCGCCATCATGTGGATCACATTAGCCGAAGGGTGAACCACGCGTGCTGCTTTGGCTCGTCTGGACCACGTATGTGGCTGCAGAGGATTGACGAGACTGCTCTTCATTTGAATAAGGCCGTCTCGGATCAACTTCTGTGCCTGGGTCTTGAAGACATAGCAATCTTCGAGGGAATGACCCAGCATGCTGTGATATGGGCAGTAGTTGCGATCGTCAATTTTTTGGGCTTCATCTGGCTTGCGGACTTCAGGTAGTTCGACGATCCTTTGGGCCATATAGAGGTCGAAGAGCATCTTCGTATGTTCCTTCTTGAAGGAGAAGGTTGTCTTCATACGCTCTGAAAAGGAAGGAGCAGCCGGCTTATCAGTTGGCCTTTTGTCGGAATCACTTGTCCCGGCTCTCTTGCTGGCTTTAGTGGCGGGGGTGAATTCGATGATGTTTACCTCCTTTCCATACTAGCATTCCCGTGTCTGCTTACCCTTTGCTGAAGCGTAGCTCGGGTTATCGGCGAAGAACATCTCTATCTCGGTGACTGCCGAATTGAGCTAATCGAAGCCCTTGACGTTGGTGCCGAGAAGCTTTTTACTGACCTCGGCTGCCAAGCCTTGACGACAGATGGTGATGGCATCCTCCTGGACTGGCAGGTTGACGCACATCATACTGAGGTCTTGCCATTTATTGATGAAGTCGAGGGCGCTCTCACCCTTCTTCTGTCGGAGGGAGTAGAGCTCGGCTAAAGAGACCTTTCACTCGGCCATTTGGAAACGGTCGAGGAACTTCTTCTGGAGATCCGCCTAGTCAATGACGAAATTGGGCTTCCGGCGGGCATACCATTGGAAGGCAGATCCCGTAAGCGAGGTGGTGAAGTAGCGAAGGAGATAAGACTCATCCAACGTGAGTTCACCCTTGGCCGTAATGTAGTAGGCCAAGTGTTCACATGGAGACCCATGATCGTCGAATTTCTGTAACTTTGACGGCTTGGCATACTCGGGGGGAAGTTTCTTGAACTGATGGTGGAGAGGATAGGGGACACTGTAGAGATCTACGGTCGTGACCCCTTCTCCAAACAGGGCAAGCTTGGTCTCAATGATCCGCTCGATCATCTAGCGTTGTGCCATGATATTTTTCGACACCGGTGTGTTGGATGGCGGTGGTTGAGCCTCGGCCAAGGGCGTGCCAAACCCAATAATTATAGGGGTCCGAGTGATGCGGGAAAAGATAGCAAACCTAGGACTCCAGCTCACGGGCGTCCCTAAGCGAGGGAAACGTGGGACCGTGCGCAGTTGAGGAACTGGCTATGAGTCTCGGGTATCGACCTTTTCGCGTGTACTCGGATTGAGTCACGGGATGGGTTTCACTCTCTCGCTCGCAGCGCTGATTGAATTGATATAGCAAGCTAAATTATCCTAGCATGCTCTCTAGCAGCGGCATATAAAATATATACAAGTAAAGCAAGATGCCGAGTAAGGAGCGACCATTGTGGTTTTCTGACCGTTGAGTTTCTGATCGTTGGGGGGTTAAGGCCTCTGACGCACCCAGGGTGGGGCGTCGAGCCTTGTGACGCCCCAGTGAGGGAGCGTCAGAGCTGATGCTGCCCATCGCCCTAACGCTCCTATGTAGGACCGTTAGAGGCTGTGACGCCCCGAGGGGTGCACAACACAGCTGATTTCATCGTGCCTCCTGATGCACCCAGGGTGGTCCGTCAGAGGCTGTGACACCCCGAGCAGTGCGCGTCACAGCTTGTTTCTACTCATCTCCGGACGCCCTGGGTTAGGCGCGTTAGGGACTGTGACGCACCAGGGTTGGCGCGTCACAGTCTGTTTTGCACCGTTGGCCTGATGCCCCTATGTTGAGCCGTCAAACCGCTGTGACGGCCCAGCGGTAGATCGTCAGAACTTGTGGCACGCCTGGGTAGGTCCGCCAGGCTTTGGACTGCACCGGGTGATTTGCAGTCCCGTTTCTTCTCCGACTGTGGTCACCGTGCGATGGTGCTGGTACGTGGGACGGTCCCCATACTTCGTCAGGTTTGGACGTTGTTTTCCATGACTTGAGAGTCTACTCCTTCAGTGACACTCCACTAGTCGTATCCCGCCAATACGCGTGTGCTGGTATCCACCTGGGAGTGGTAGGATGGCTACCCTGAGGATGGTTTTTAGACTGGTTTCCATCGGGCCCCACGTCGTCGGCCAGAGTCTGACTAAGGGGAAAACCAGTTAGAGGCTAGACCTAGGACGCATGGTCTATGTGTGCACACGTGGTTGGGGGCAGTTGGACAAGCGTCGACGGGCGCGACCCCAGCTAGTCACTCACTTCGTGGTTACTTGTGTGTGTCTGAGTCTCACATCCGGGACGTGGCAGCTAGACACTTGTGACTCAGTGTAAGACGTCAGTCGATGCATCCGGTCATTCTTCTAGTAGGAGGTACTTCTGTTCTAGACAGGGAGTGACAGACTGTCAGTTTCAGTGACATTGACCTTAAGTTTTGGTCATGTTGACCGGTGAGTTCTGGTTGTTTCACCGTGGCGTGTGTGAGTGGTTTTCACGTTGTGAGACCGGTGTTGTAGTTGCAGGGCTTTACCTTGTGGTACTCGCTTAGCTGCTAGCGTAGCGATTTTTCTGTGTTGGCGAGGTGGGGTTCGAGTGATCACTACTGAGTCTTATTTTAAAACTCATTCCCTACGTGTTTTCACCATGTTTCAGGCGAGGCGCGACTTCAGGGGAGTGCACCTGAGACTCAACGTGGTTCAGGTACCCAGCGTTAGTTGCCAATGGTGAGTACGGGGATATGCCCCATATAGCTGTACTTTTTTTCTGTCTCTGTACTAGTTGTAGACTACTGTTGTTATTTATTGTTATATTGTGGACCATGTAAATTGTAAAATGTTAATGTAATTTTTTGCTTATTTATGTAAACTACTTTAATTTCTATAATTATTTGTGATACTTGTGTAGTCTCCACACCATCCTTTTAACCATTCTGAGTCTTCGGGCTCGTGGGTGGCGGTTCGAGTCTCGGGTTATCGGGCCTTCCCGGTAATCGGATTCTCAGGTCGTTACAAAGCATGTTTGAGTCCGTGCACATTTACATCACTTAGAGTCCGAGCATGTTTCAAGGCTCAGCACATACAAGGTTCTAGCCCATTTCAACTCCATGCATGTTCTAACGCTGCTGCAAACATAAGTCCATGCATATGAAGTCCGTGCATGTTATGTCCATGCTAACACTGTTGCATACATAGTCCGTGCATGTTTCTTTGTTAGAAGGAAAATAAAGTCCGTGCACTTTCCTCAAAACTAAGTCTGTGCATGTTTGTTCCATTAAACATGAAGTCCGTGCACTTTCCTCAAAACTAAGTCGTGCACGTTTGACACATTCAACATGAAGTTCGTGCACCTTCCTCAAACCAAAGTTTGAGCACCTATTCTTTCCGACCAAACAAAGTCCCTGCACGATTGCTTCATGCATATGAAGTTCGTGCACATTCTTCAATCTAAGCCCATGCACATCCTTCAATCTAAGTCCGTGCACATTTGTTCCATTGCACATGAAGTCCATGCACCTTCCTCAAACCAAAGTCTGTGCATGTTCTCATCCTTGCAATTGCAAGTCCATGCATATTTCTGTTCTGAACATCCTTGCGTCCGTGCATATTTTAGTTCTGTGCAAAAACATAAGTCCATGCATGTTTTGCTTCTTGTGATTGTTGAGTCCGTGCACGTTTTGGTATAAACACCAAGTCCGTGCATGTTTTGGTGTGAACACCAAGTCCGTGCCAAGTAGCGTGGACGCAGCAGTTCAAGTATCCAAGATCGCAGCTACTGGATTACCCCAGTGCGTCAACGCATTGATCAAGCAGCGTCAACTCAGCAGTTAAAATTTCAGCAACAATTGATCAAATTGGGTGGACGCAGTAGCTCCATGCGTCAACGCATTCAGCATATATATTAAGCCAGTAGATTGAACATAGGCTGCGTCAACCCTTTGGGATCACTGAGTTGACCCTATCTACACTTAAGCTTCGAAACAAATCAAGTGGACCCCGTTCGTACCGTCCACTGTTGCCAGATCAGCAAAAGGGTGTTGCTGTCCTTTTTATTCACTCCCATTCCAGAAGATTCCGTGGCGTGGGCAATCATTGAGCTAACCAGATAATCTGGCTGGGGCCCACCTGCAGCATGTGGATAAGGTTGAGCGCGGGAAAGGGATCATGCTCGATGAGATGGGCACTAGGCCAACAAAAAGCTAGTGAAGTGGGATTGTAAGAAGTAGAACGCGAAGGAGAAGAAGCCCATCTTCCTGCTGCTCTGAAGATCATCAAAGAGGAACCAGAAACTGTGGAGAAGCCGAAGCTAATCAAGTTCTGCGAAGAAGAAGAAGATCGATCTGCTGAGAAGAAATTCTATCCAGATCTCAGAGTTTGCTTCCGGAGTCTGCTGCGCTTTAGATCTGAGGACTGATCTCTTCTTTCACCATTGTGTGATTTCTTTCATTTATCTTTTAATTTTGATTTGATACTGGACATTGTATGTTCTCTCTCGCATTGTTCTGTTGAGAGAGAGGGGTAGTCAGATCCAGCGGTTTGTGCGGGGATCAGGGGTATCTAGATAGGGGTGCCTTCAAGCTGTTTGTCAGTCGTTCAGGAACTAGATCCTGATTTAGACAAGCTGTAAAGTTCAGCAGGGTTCCTCACTGGTTTAGTGGAGAGGTGGACGTAGGTCTCCGCAGGGAAACCGAACCACCTTAAAATTCTGTGTCCTCCTGTGGTTTGCTCTCTATTTCTAATCTGTTCTTCACTAGATGCATGGATATGCGCACTCTCTGATTGGTTTGGTTCCATTTATCGTTTGAGCATCTAGTTGTCTTGCACATATTGCGAATCACCTTGCTATAAATTTTTTAAAGGTCAACCTATTCACCCCCTCCCCCTCTAGCTTGACCGCCCTCTGTACTCAACAGGTTTCGCCACCCCGGTGACACTGATGAATGAACACCTTACACGAGCCTTACGCCTGGGTTAAGGAAAAAAACCGCTTCTTTGCGTTAGCACTGACCCAGTGCCGACGAACACTTCAAGAGACAAACAAATCATGTCAGTTCCGCCACCCCGGTGACACCGACGAATGAACACCTTACCCGAGCCTTACGCCTGGGTTAAGAAAATAAACCCCTTCTCTGTGTTAGCACTGACCCAGTGTCGACGAACACTTCAAGAGATAAACAAATCATGTCGGTTTCACCACCCCGGTGACACCGACGAATGAACGTCTTACCCGAGCCTTACGCCTGGGATAAGGAAATAAATCCTTCTTTATGTTAGCACTATCCCAGTGCTGGCGAATACCTCAAGGGACAAACAAACCATGCCGGTTCTGTCACCCCGGTGACACCGACGAATGAACATCTCACCCAAACCTCTCTTGGGCCGAAGTGACAAATACCTTCTGTTGACTTAGAACTCTCGTCCAGGTCATTTGAATCAATAAACTCTTCTCCCCATCCCTTCGGGTGATGAATGCCTCCTCTTGACTTGAACCTCCCATCTGGGTCATTTGAATCAATAAACTCTTCTCCCCGTCCCTTCGGGTGACGAATATCTCCTCTTGACTTGGACCTCCCGTCCGGGTCATTTGGATCAATAAGCTCTTCTCTTCGTCCCCTCGGGTGACGAGTGCACCCCTTTGACCTGGACCCATTGTCTAAGTCATTCAGATCAACAAACCCTTCTTTGCATCCCCCGAGGTCGGGTCAACCTTTTCGGGTCCATCTTTCACATGAAACCACTCGGTGGGGCCGCGAGGCTTGCACGGTGGAGTGATCCCCTCGTCTCTCCCCTGGGGAGGTGAGCACTCTACTATGCACCCCCGCGAACCCAACCGCAGTGTTCCTAGACCGAACCGCTGGCGCAAGCTCGCATTTCGCCAAGGAGCAAAAGCAAATAAGGAAGAACAGAAGAAAGAAGGAAAGATTCGTGGGCCAGCATGCAAAAGTATGTGCGCGAATGGTATTCTATTTCAAAAAAGGGGAAGGCTACATGTGCTTCGGGGCATACCCCTACTTTACATGTCAATGAAAAACCTATTTATAGGGATCCCAACTTTTCACATAAGTCCCTGACAAAGCTGCTAATGACAAAAACTCAAAAGGGGGAAAAAGGGAAATGGCGCCCCTGGGCTAGGCCCACTTAATTGGGCCCAATACTACATTACTCCCATTACAAACTTAGGTAATAGACTCAAATAAAAGGCAAATTACATGATTAGGACTCAAATAGAAAGGAAAAAATACCAAATGACCTAGTGGTAAGCACCAAGGTCTAATCCAGAAGAGGGACCGCCTCCTAACTGCCTCCGGGGAGGGAGAGAAGTGTCGAGCCATCGGGAATCATGCGTGATGCCCTCATCAGTAGAGTTCACCGAATATGTACTGTTCAACTATGTCCCACTCCTCATTCGGGCCGGCATCTACCATAGCGTCTACGCCTCCTGCTATGGCTATTCTATTTCAAAGGGGCTCTGCTGTGGAATGATCAAAGTTTTCAGTGTAGAGACCAACACTTTTTACACAGCGGAGGGCGAGACGTCATTAGATTTGTGGAGCCTCAGCCAATTGAGTGGCTTGCCTATAGATGGGGAGCCTTATGAAGAGGTGTGCCTCTCGAACTTGATCAAAGATGAAACTGACGGGGATGGATTCTCTGGGATACCCATATCGGTACCTGATGAAGGCGTATCGAGAGCTATATCAATCAGCCCATGGTGAAAGACAGCCTCGCCGAAGAGGGTCAGGATGCCCTGTGACTGCAGTGTTTTTATGATGGGCCAAAACAACATGAGGACTTCCCATGCGTTAGCACCTTCGTCGCCTGCAAGAAGCATGCGAAGCCCAAGATGGATGCGAAGATCCCCTCCAGGGGGTGACAGAGCGGGCCCAACCCGATGGCGGTCAACCCGCTGATGCACTGTGCGTTGTACTTGACATACTGGCTGTGTTCACTTGCAATGCCGTACGGGGATGAAACGGTGATCCGGCCAGATGCAATCTACCCGGCATGCCAGATGGCATGGGGGATTAAGCTGTCATTATGTCCAGCTACCCTTTGCCTAATATACAAGGCTCTGGGGGATATCAGCACCCATCAGTTCCTGCGGTATTCCCGGTACGTGTGCCCGCTGCATTTCTTCAATGCATGGGTTTGTTCTCTATTCCCGGAGTTTACCCCGCATGCCATTCAGGATTGGGGGCTCGTGCTGCGGATGCTTGAATTTGCCAGTGCTGAGCTAGGACCAACCTCCCTGCGGCTGTATCATATCTGGGGCCGATTGACCACAATCCCTCAAGATGGCGCTGGGACTATTCATTTTTGTGCACTGGCTATGCACTCCAGCTACCTGGTGAACAGCAAGAGAGAGTGCAAGGATGACTAGGTGGAGAAGTACGTCCACCCAATTAGCCAGAAAAATGTGGTTCACCCACTGCTGGAAGTCGAGTTGAGGGACTGGGTGTTGTCCATCTGTCCCAGCGTGCTGGCATTCAGGAAGGGGGAGACGTTACTGCTGGAGCCATATTACCCCTTTAGCTTTGGCTGAAACTTCGGCTACGACCAGCATATTCCCATACACAGCGCCCAGTTTGGCCTGGCGACGCGGACCCTTCGGGGAGGCTTGGTCACAAAGAATGCCAGAGTCTGGTGGGACTTCTTCCACCAGGCAGACACTGCCACCTTCAGAGTACCAGCCCCCCGGTCATGTCCCTCGGGTGACACCTAAATACGTAAAGTGGTGGGACACCCGGACGGCCTTTTATCAGTCTCACAAGACCAACTGCTGGGACGGGGCGGAGAGAAGATTCTTGAGCCGACAGCCCGTGCCCATCCTTGACTTCTACCCAGAGCACCTCCTACGCCGGTGGCGTGGCAAGAGCAAGGATGTGGCCGACTATATGATCACTCGCAAGGCAGCCCGAGAGGGTAAATCGACGCCACAGGCCAAGCTGCCTTCGGTGGCGAATGATGAGTTTAAGAAGACCCTGTTAGACCTCTGCCACATCGGATCGGATAGCCTAGAGCTGATTAATTATCCGCTGCCGACAGAAGAAGAAGGCACCCCCGTAACCAGCTGGCGAGCCGAGAAGGACCTGATTTGCTCCTACCGCACATTCGTGAGGAGGGAAGAGTGGAAGCCGCAGAACTATGCAGACACTACCTGGTTCTACGTCCTCCTATAGGTGAATGGGCTGACAATTGAAGCTTGTCCGGCGGCCATCCTGGGGCAGCGTTTGCACGTCGCATACCATTATGCCGAAGGATGGGGGATGGATCATTTCAACTTATATTGCCATCTGTCCACCAAGAAACATGCAGACTTGGCCATCCTTGCTGGTCGACCACAGCTTGGTCCTTGGTCGACCACGACTTGATCTTTCTTGATTTCTCCACTTGCTGCTTCATCAAATTGTTGATCCTGAAATTAACTTAAGACTTAGATTCATGTTCATAAATCAAGTGCAACTTAATATATGTGATCAATCAAACGTTTGTCCACTTATGTCATCATCAAAACTCAAGGGATGCACAACAACACGGCCAGACTATGATCACCAACAGAAACATCTCGGTCTGTAACCCAACACACACCAATTTCAGAGTGAGCGTTATATGCACAAAGGACACAAGTCTGGCCCTACCTTAACCACAATGGAATTCCAATCACGACATTACTGCCACCATCTCACTCACTGAGGAGACGCAACTTGTGTCACGAAAACTTGCCACTGATAAAATCCCATGCTCGGCAGACCAAACAAACATCAGCTTCTCCACCTGCTGACTAATCCCACGCCCTGCACCAGGGACAACCATTATTGAGGCTCGAGCAGCTTACATAGTCATCTCAACTGACTGCCATAAATCCGTCGGCTCTACGCCATGAACCATCTCACACCTGGCAAACCGAACGCCAATAATGGCACGGGACCAGCTCTGGTCCGAGCACAAACCTTCATCAGATCCCAGATCCAATTCTGGAAAAGGCACATCTCATAATCGACCACCAAAGGCCTCACTTGCACACAGCTCTCACCATTCTTGACTCACGACAATCGACATCTTTTGTCTATGAAAGAGCATTCGTCGGTCACCAATTACTCATCTACGGGAAACCCTTCATTGGCCTAACTTCCTCTCACATGCTCCTTCACCAAGCCTAATAAGCGCATCCAAATCTCGACAGGCCATCTATTGACTCTCACACTAATGATCATTGCATCTCGAGCCAAACCTCATTTGGACACCACATTCAATCCCGATCCTCATGCCAGCTCTACCCTCTCAAGGGAGCACAGTGGAACCAAGTGACAGGATTCCACAATCCTCAGTCCACAACAACACTAGACTCAGACTTACAAGGAAATCCTCCGATGCTTGTCACGAGACCAAGGCTCTCCATTCAACATCCCACTAGGGACCTCCGAACATTGGCATCGTCCATCACATAGTCTCATCACAGACTATATCTCCATTATTCTAAATGGACACCTGCCAATCCTCGGCTCTGCTCTCGCTACAAAGCCATAGGACACAACCTGAATAGATCACGACACATATCTCTAAAACAGAGAAGTGCCATTTGCTACCATAACAGCTAGGTCGACGACATCACGACCAATGCACACGGATATCTAAACATCACAGATCCTTACCATAGCTAACCACTTGGCTAGCCGAACCAGGCGCTCACAACTGCCAATGAATGAATAGGGTTCTCATGCGGCAAACTTGTCGACATATTTCTCCAACTCTTCATCCTGCCAGTGCCACAAATCACAATGCCTCTAGTAATGGCACAATAATCAACAAGGCTCGCACAACCAGAAACAATCTCACACTGAGGAACCAATCCTCCGAAGCTCCATAAATCCTCTGAAATCTGCCCACAGCGACCAACGCTACAATCCTAGACTTGTGGGCTATGGGCCCACTGGGCTTCCACTACACACTCTGATCCATGCGCACAAACACCATAAATGATTCGAGATCCACCATCCTGACAATCCTTAACTCGACTGGCTAACTTTGAAAATAGGGTGAGGAAAGCTCGATTACCTCAGACCTAGAGCACCGATTCTCTCTCTTAATGTGGCACTCCTTGCAACTCCGCAGGCTTCGATCCACAACGCATCAGGAATTATGACACCGGCCACGAGTTCTCGCAAGCACCACCCAACTGGCACTCATCCTTTCGGAATGGTGCCAACACACCCTTACACATCAGGGAATGGGCAATGCTTCACACAGGCAACCATCTTGCAAAAACACCAAACACGCCTCGCACGGATTTCATGGCACACACAAGGGGTCGATCAATCTGAACACACGATGCAAGATGATGGACTTAGCAAAATGTGATTCTCTTTGACCAAGGAGAAAATAGCATGCCTCCTGTAAATCGGGAGATCTCCATGCCTAACCTGACCTCGAACCTCGCATACGCTGGGAAATGGGCCTTCCAGCACCAGGAAAAACCATCACTTCTGTCAGGTCAGCTCTTTCAACACACTTGCCCAGTGTCCTGTCAGAGCACTCGCTCCATCTACCGATGCACCATCATTGCGATTCCCCGAACTGTAACTCACCATGCCTTGAGCACTGACTCTACTGACCGCCAACCATATTTTGCCGC
>JANBPO010000627.1:0-42771 GCA_024336825.1 Amorphophallus titanum | reverse complement strand
ACTCCTAGTTTAGTAAGCTCGTAGAACAACCTACACCTTTGAGAATGCTGCGAGATAAACCGGTGTATAAACTGCAATCTCCCGATCAATCCTCGAACTTCCTTCAAATTCTTGGGAGGAGACATATCTCTTATGGCCTTCGCCTTGTTGGGATCAATCTCAATACCCCTTTTACTG
Organism: Amorphophallus titanum; assembly: GCA_024336825.1. Lineage (NCBI taxonomy): Eukaryota > Viridiplantae > Streptophyta > Magnoliopsida > Alismatales > Araceae > Amorphophallus > Amorphophallus titanum. Next base: position 42,594 of record JANBPO010000627.1, on the reverse strand, counting down.
ATGATGAATCCTAACAACTTCCCTGATGAAACGCCAAATATGCACTTCTTAGGGTTCATTTTCAACTTGTATTCACGTGACCTCTGCAAAACTTTAGCCAGAACCCCAGGATGCTCAATCCACATCCTTGACTTTACTACCAGATCATCAACATAAACCTCAATGAAAATGTAGATCATATCATGAAAAATTACTATCGTGGCCCTTTGATAAGTGGCTCCGGCATTCTTAAGTCCAAAGGGCATGACCACATAACAATAAGTGCCCCAGGGTGTAGTAAATGAAGTCTTCTCCTGATCTTCTTTAGCCAAGTGGATTTGGTTATATCCTGAAAAGTCATCCATAAAGGATAGGGTCTCATACCCTACTGTGTTATCAATTAGAACGTCAATATGAGGGAGGGGGAAAACATCCTTAGGACACGCGCGGTTGAGGTCCCGAAAGTCTATGCAAATCCTGACTTTTCTATCTTTCTTCATAACCGGGACAATGTTAGCCACCCAATTGGGATAGAGGACGACTCTAACAAATCTAGTCTTATGGAGCTTATCGACCTCTTCCTTCATTTTCAAAGCCATGTGTGGGTGGAAACGTCTCAATCGTTGCTTAACTGGAATGGACCCTAGCTTAAGTGTTAATCAATGTTCTACGAGCGCAGGGTCCAATCTCGGCATATCCTCGTAACTCCATGCGAATGTGTCCTTATACTCTTGAAGAACTACAATGAGAGCCTCTTCTTCAAGAGGCAGTAAGTTTTCACTGATGAGGACAATCCTAGGGTTTTCCTCAGTACCCAGATTAATTTCTTTGGTTGGTTCTTCTACTAAGGCTGACGGTTCTTCGAATCTCCTCATGCCACTGGCAAAAGCGTCAGCCTTGTCCTCATATTCTTCATATTTCTCGTCCCCCTCTTCAACAGGATTTTCATCATTCATAATCTCATAAACACTGAAACCTTCATTGAAGACTTCTGAAACCTCATATTCTATTTCCGGCAAGATGACTGGATCCTCCAGGAATTCAGGGATGGCTAAAATTGTCTGGCACCTCTTGGCTAGCTCTCTCAGGAATCGACGGGGAATCTACTTACCCTTGGGTTTCTTAGAGACTACCCCTGGACTCTGGATACTAGAATTAGAAGAACAACTAGCCTGATACTTAGGCTCTGACAAAGAGGAGGAAGAAAGGGAAGGATCAGATAAAGAGGGAGGTACAGAGGATACAGAAGAGGACCCCTCGTCGGGGGGGTAGAAAACGTCCACTAGGGGGCCTTGAACGGGTGGCCCTTGGGTCGGGGCACACTCAGGGAGAAGGTAGGAGGTTTCCTCAATGAAAATGCGGGAGGTGGATTGGGGAGTTGCAAAATTGGCATTTTTTTGGTTTTCATGGATGACGAAGCAATGAGCAGAAGGGGAAGCAGATGATAATGTTGAGGAAATAGAAAGATTGGAGAATTGTTGGAAGATATCAGAATCAATCAATTGTCCACGCGGGGGCGTAATGGTGAGCTGGGAAAACTGCTCATTGAGCAGAGGAAGAATGAGTGAAATCTGAGAAGAATCTGGATTGATGGAAATAAAGACCGCGGGTGGTCTGGGAATATTGCTGAAAAGTCTGGAACAAGCTGAATAGATCAAGGATGGATGAATGGAATATAGAGAGAAAAGGCTGGCCCACAGCCTATCCATAGTGAAACCTTCCTCGTAAGGCACATCCGGCTCACCTGTGTCCGTATAGTTACTTAACAACTGCCTCTTGTCTATAATCACAGCCGGCTTTTCAATCACATCATACACCAATGGAGGCCATTCTGGATCTGTTGGCAAAAATAGTCGACTCAAAGATACAGCAATGTCATCCATGTCGAACCATCTGTACCATTCACATTCGGGATCATCCATCTTTCTTCTTTTGTCTGGTCTTAGGGCCTCTAGAGCTTTGTATGAAACCAGCGGGGCCATGTGCCTGGCGAATTGTCGTGCGTGCACATCTTGACCGTCTAGGACTGAAGTAAGAACCGTGGCCTGTTCTCCTATCTGTTCAGTCGGCCCCTTCACGAAATGTGTATAAATAGACCATGTAAGTGGCCGTCTGTTTGGCTTAAAGGTGGAGGACATAGTAGTCCACAATTCTCCCTCTGTTTCAACTATCTCTTCTTTGTTCGGCCCTTTGTAACCAAGGCCATCTCGGGGAATAAGCTTCTGGTTCTTGACGGCCTTAGTCCTGCCTTGTAAATTGACTCAAAGGCCTTTACCAGACCTGTACCCCATTTTCATCATGATGTTCCATCCTAGGATAGTTAGCAAACTTTTCTTTTTCTTTTAAATCGTTGCTGATGTGCATGCTGCAGCTTGTGGCCTTAAAATATCATGCCGCTGGTTGGCAAGGTCCAACACTGACAGAAGTGGCATATTTGACGGCCAAATTGAGGGTACCAATGTAGCTGACAATATATCCACCGTAGGTAGGATGGGCATACTAGTCACCTTGACGATGCACCCCTTATGTGAAAACTTGATGCATTGGTGGTTTGTAGAAGGGACGACGTCGAGTGCCAAAATGTAAGGATGCTCTGAGATGGCATTGAAGGTGGGGTCCATCCATATCTAGCACATGGAAATTGGTAGTGACAAATGAAGGGGTCCAGCCCTACTTTCAATGTAACCATGCCCATCGGTGGCTTCTTTATGTTATCATATGCCGTTACTGTAATAGATGACGGTCAGACTTCTGATTCTGGAATGCAGCATTTCTTCTAAGTACTGGGCGGCAAAACATTGATAGATGTGCCAGTGTCCACCAAACACTGGCTGACAGTTACTTTGTTTATATCAACAGTGATGCACAAGGCATAGGTCCTTGCCGGTTTCGGTGCTAGCTCATGCTCATGAAAAACAATAGTGTGCTGATCCCATGCTGGTGTCAATACTGATGTAATCTGCTCGGCCGGGATATCTTCATTGACCATCACCTTCTGAAGATATTGTTGTAAAGCCGCCTGATGAGTGGTTGATCTCTTGATTAGCTCCAGAATGGAGATCCTAGCTGGTGTCCGGTCCAAATGTTTCAATAAATCATACTCCGTCCCTAGGACGGACTCTGGTTCCTGCGATTGTTCTTCCTGCCCCCGCACGGCCTCTTGCTGTCTCTGCTGAGGAAAGACCCGGTGAAACATCCACCCACTGAGGAGCACCATAGTTTGTGATGGCTACACCTCCGTCGGGCTGGAAATGGCTAGAGGGTTGGTGGAGGATGACGGGGTGTCAGAATTAGTGGTTTGGACAGGCGGAGCCGGTCGGGGAACCCTAACGAGGGGCCTTTCCGGCTGAATATAAATGGGAGTTGGAACAACAACTGCAGAAGGAGGATTGGAGGGAATGGGAGCTGGTGAAGGATGTGTAGAAGGGGGCATTTGAGGTGCCAAGCGGGTGGTAGGAGCTGGAGATCTGATTAACAAAGGCCTCGGAATGGCGGGATTTTGCGTGGATGGTAATAGAGGTGAAGGGCAGAGAAGGAGTGGCCTGGGAGGCATAGGGGTGGTAGAAGCAGGCGGGGCTTGTGGAATGGGTGAGGAAGGAAGAGAGCGAATAAGTGGAGGCCTTTGTGGTGGAGGAATGGGATTGGAAGGAGTTTGGTTGATTATTCGGATTAATGGTGGAGAATTTTGTTGAATTGGATGAGGTTGACTAGTTCTTAACAAACGGGGGAATTGGTTGGAGTTTTGGTGGTTAATTGAAGAGACGGAGGCGCTTTCTAAGTGCCAACCCTGACCTCTCTCCACCTTGTGGGAAAGGGTGACAGGGTTGACCTGCTGGTTCTGGTGCTCTGGCAGTGGGTTTTGTACAATTCTCATCTTCGGTTGTGCTGCTTGTGCTGGCTGCTGCTGAACTTGCTGGACCGATTGCTGCCTCGGTTGAACCAATTGCTGCTGACGTGGTGGCCTCCTTGCCTTCATGGCAAGAACAAACTTCCTCATCTTGTCCCAGTCAATGCCTCCCTGATCATTCAAATCATAAATATAATCTTTGAAGTGGAAACAACGATCTATATTGTGCCCTGGCTACCGGTGAAAGACACAATACCGAGAGGTGTCCACATTGGGGGCCCAAGTTGCCCTTTCCTTTGGCAGAACAAGTAGGTTAGCAGCCATAAGGGCATTGAAAATATTAGGCAGGCTCTCGAACAATGGATGATACTAGGCTCTTTTTGGGCCTACCGGTCTTCTGGGTTGCTGAGGGTCATAATTGACCGGTGGGGGCACATTGTGGTACTGCTGGGGAGCTGGAGGGTTTGGTTGTATCATTTGGTTTTGTGGAGGAAACTGAGGCTGGAAGGGCTATTGGTGCGGTGCTTGATTGGCAAAAGAGGGTTGCTGGAATTGTGGTGGCGGCCTTTGATTTGTGGAGTTACGGGGTTGCATAGGATGGCCGACCGCACTAACCTGCTCATTCACAACTACCCCCTCAGTAGTGGCACCATTATTACTCATCAAGTTGCCCTTCCTGGGCGCTCTCAACTTCTGGTCGAACATAGAAAGAATGGGCAAATCTTTCATCTGAGTTTGTATATATCCGGCCCTTTCATATAGTTCTTCCACAGTGTTCAACTTGATCATTGCCAGAATGTGACGGAACAGAGGGGTGGCATTAGATAATATCATCTTTACTTGTTCCATCTCCGAGAGCATATCCCTCAGCTTCTCAGCCATTGACCTCCATCTATCAGCAAATTGAACAAAGTCTTCTTCTGACTTCATCTTTTCGGCAACTAAGTCAGTGACAGACAAGGATGGACCAACACGGTCTCTATATTTCTGTAGAAATTTTCTCTTTACAACATCAAAATCACCGGCCTCGGTTGGCTCCAAAGAGTAGTCGGTTCATCCACTGCCGCCATATATAATGGAATACGTTGGCCTCGTTCCCCAAAAAGGGGAAATCGATGTAGCTAACGTCGTCCAATTTCCCCCGAAAGCGGAAATCTCTCCGCAGATGGAGGATGTAGTATGTAGGATGGAGGATGAAGGAGGGAAAAGAACTACTGCTGGGGACGCGCGCCCGGCGATGTCCAACCTTCCAGATTACTTCGAGGCCTCCGAGAGAGTGTTTGCTGCAATGGGCCTTGATCCGGATGACCATCGCATGTGGTCGCAGCGCTCGAGAGTTGGCGAATGGACGAAAGTCTGGGATCTCGATCTTGACGTCCTGCCCACGGTGTCCCGCCTTTCAGTCGGCAAGCCTCCCGGCCGAATAAAAACACTAGCTTTTTTTGAGGATGCGATAGCGGACGCTTACGCCGCTCGCACTAAACCACTGCCGATTGGCAAACCTGGGGCGCCCGATGCCGGCCAAAGCTCAATCCGCGCAACTCTCGAGCGCCGTCTCGCCGGACTCGGTGACGGAGGATCATGCGAGATTTGCCCTCCAGAGAACGCTGATCCTGCTGGGGTCGTACTCGAGGGCGAAGCCACACGACCCTGAAATTTACACCGATGCAATCGCTGCGGCTCTTTCTGGCTATCCTCGAGACGTTATCCAATGGGTCACTGATCCGCGAACTGGTTTGCAGCGAAAGCTCAAATGGTTGCCCGAGGTTGCGGATATTGTTGAGGCATGTGACGCGGAAGTCTCAAGACGAAAGATTATGGCAGCCGCGGCCTTATTGCCGAAGCCAGAAGTGAAGGCGCTCGAGCCGCCTAGAGATCCTGTAAAGGATGCGGAGATGGCGAGACGGTTTCAGGAGTTGCTGAGAACTCTAACGGGAAAAATGAGGACGCCAGAGGCAAATGACCAAACGAAGGCACTTCAAGAGTCGAGAGCAGGACGAGCGCCGACTGAAAATGCTGAGTGAGATTCATGGCCTAAACATCACGTCCGTCATTAGGATCGCGATATTCACTCTTGCGCGACAAACGGGATTGGAAAAGGAGCTTCCATCCGATCTCATTAAAAATAATAACACGTAGCGTGTGTCTGTTGGGCACACGCTCTTGTGTCGCCGTGTTATGCGTGAACTAGTCATAGCACTCGCGGGGGCCAATGCAACTCAACGCAGCATTGCGTGAGCGTAATCGAGCGGATGTCGAGCGCGCCTATCGCGCTTCAGAAATGCCGCATCGGTGTGAGCACGAAGACCCATTGGACCCGCGTCTTGAGTGCCAGTTGGGGCGGTTGGCTGCAGCGGGTCAGATTTCCGAGCCGGAATATCAGGCTGGGGTGAAATGGCGAAATGTTCATGCAGCCTACATGCATTCGATCCAGGCCCCGGAGGATTTGACCGATGAGCAATGCGAGCTTGCGGTCAAGGCCTATGAGCGGGGGCGGTTCATTCTGGAATCCGAGGGATTGAGGGTCCTGCACGCGGCCAATGCGATCGTTGTGTACGAAGATCCTGAAGAACTAGGCGATTACCAGTTTACGATTAATGCGGCGCGGGTTGGATTGGCCGCGCTGGCGGGGAGTTTTTAGAGGTTGGTCGGCGGCGTGGATTAGAACACGCAGATATAGCGGTGGACATCCCAGTGAAAGGAACCCGCCATCGTGGCTTTCCGTAAGATCAGCCTTGGGCGCGTGTCGTGCCGACAGATGACTGGAATTTCAGTCTAGCGAAGGTCTAGACCCGACCATCTAAGTTCGCGCGTGGCCTCCACATGTGTCGCGAGACGACCGAATGTGGACTGACGAGATAACTGCTCACGAGGCAGCCAAGGCCGAATATCTGCGGAGAATACGGGCTTCAATCTCCGCTTAGTTTTGGACAATGGCCAGTGTGCCGTTAGCGGCACCTGTCAGGTAAATTAACAGCGAGGCTGCGGCCTCAGGAGTGTTGCATGGCAATGACGACGGTTGAATACCGGTTGCGGCCGGTAACGCGTTGGATCGTAACTCGTTTCGAGAGAGTGACTGACGGGGTTGCCAGCGATTCTGGCGGCAGTGCGGCTAAGGGTGAATTCGATAACGTTGATACAGCCTATGCTGTGGCCTACGCGCTTTGCAAAGAAGAGCACGGGCGGCTTGGTTATCCGGTGGGTGATGAGCGGATTGTTTATCCTGAGAAGCCTGCGCTTCGCGGCAATGTCTGTGTACCGGTCGCTCGACCGATGACCGCACAGGAGCCAGCCAAGGCAATGGTGGTGGCTTGAAACAATACTGGCTTGGCTTCAGTTTGGGATTTTCAGTGTTGAACTGTTACTTGTAGCTGCACTGTTTGTGTGTTTCCTTGATACCAAGTTGGGTACAATCCTACCAAGCCCAGTGGAAAGCACCTGAAATGCAGGCATAATAAGTTGGGAATTTTGGACATTGAAGAATGACTGGCATATGGACCACCAAGATGATGGTTAACAGAATCAGAATAGGTAGATGCCAGTGTCAGAAAATGAGGAGCTCACCGTCATCACAACAAGGGCAGTGAGTGCACCTGATAAAACAATTGACTTTGGATGTCGCATTGCCATGAGAGCTGCAATGATGAATGTCTCATCTCCAAACTACCAACAATCAATTCATTAGAAAAGTTATGGAGTGTTTGGGAAAATGTTACTAAAAATGAATTGATTCAAAATCACTCATTTTTTGCCGACAGCTATGAGTATCTTTAGCATATGTGAACAAATTTCCTTCTTTCATTGTCACTAGTTTACAAGTATTATGGTAGAATTTATCTATATGTTTGGCCTAAAAATGTCTGTCAGGAATTTCGTACTGCCACAATCCAGGTAAATTTAGATGGACAATCAATTTGCTGATGGACTCTGAATGCCGGCCCCTTTTGGACCAAAATTCATAAAGGAAAGTTGGGTAAGCTTTTGAGGGGTCCTTGCACTTGGAAATACTAAGTAATGCTTGGGGTACACCATGAGTGTGCACCAAGCTACAGTCAGATTTCACACTTATGTGCAGCATTCATATGGTGTTAGTTGGGGACTGAGCTAGGCATGAGGTGGCAAAGAGGGTTGACCTGGCTCGTCTTGTGCCTCACAGCAAAAGCCAGCAATGGAACGAGTTTTCATGTGATTTGAAAGGCCTGGAAAAAAAAACTCAATGCCCTAGTCTTCTTCAATAGATAGGAAGATGCCTTTCCCACCTTTCACCCTGCTCCCTCTAGACTCAAGTCTCCCCCCGATACAGTGAAGAATGAGTGCCATATCCATGTTGGTTGAAACTATGTAATGGTATGGAACTTGATGTTGTTGACGATGCAAGGATATTCTATAATACATACATCAGGAATGTAGGGTTTGGGATCAGTACCATCAAATGTAAATTCAAAAATGGTCAATGTATCTTCAAACATTTTGTTTGCTGGAAGAACGGAGAATCGAGGAGGAACCTGAAGAAATAATACATAAAGACTCTCCAAAAGTAGGTTGCAAGGCATTAGTCAAATTAAGGTTGGATAGAGGGCTTGAGGAGTACGCATTCTATAAAGTAATGATTGAGCATAACCATGATTTAAGTCAACTTGTTGTCACATATCTAAAGTCATACAAAAGAATATGCAACCTCGAGAAGGAATAAACTAAGAACATAAGCAATGAATATCAACTTCCAATAGTCTCTTGCATTACCAAAAGAAATGGTGACATTTGACAGCTACAATTTACAAAGAAAGATTATAAATATTTCTTGGATAAGGAGCGTTAATCTCAATTGAAGGGAGGTGATGTGCAAACAATGACCGGTCATTTCTTTATAGATACAATTGAAGAATCTTATGTGTTAGAGTTGAATGACTACGAATAATTAAGTATGATTTTAGATTAATGGAAGATCTCTCATGGCATGTAGTTACTTTTTAGATGTTATCACTCTTGCTACCACTTACCTTACAAACACATTTGAGATGTCATTCTCTCCATTTGTCATGGTTAATCAACATGAACAAATATGATGAAGACTATATGTTATCACTTTCCATACAACTTTTAAAGATGACACTACAAAGGGAACAAAATCCTAGGAGTTGCTATGTGATGAGAACTACCCATCACAACCCACTAGGAGCAGTGATTGTGCGGTGCATGTCAAGTTCATGGAGTATTTGAGCAAGAAAGAAGAGAGAACCAATTGGAAGTTCATTCAAAACGATATGTTGTTATTTAATGGGCAACTTATAGCCAAGCTTTCAAAATGATCACTCGCCAAGAAGATGTTGTAGCATGTTTTATGTTTGTGTACATACATTGAGATTGTAAATAAAACTATTAGCATATTTATATGAATAGTTTGATGAAATGAAATGATATATATGAATGGTTTGTGGATAGTATATGCATATGTGTAGTAGATTACATATGTCATGCCATTTATGAAATGAAATAAAAACTTCATGAGCAAGTTATTATTAGCGAAATATGAAACGAAAATATGTACATGGATTGTCAACATATTATTTGTGAATTTCAGAGTGGATAGACATATTTCAGTCGAGATGTGCGCAATAGATAAAACACAATATTTCAGAAATCCATAAACGGATCTCCTCACGCAAGAGATGACATTCTAGATAGGCCTAACCTATCTTTCCTGCCATGCCTTTTTATATACTTGTTGGTTGAAGGCTTACACAACTCATTCAAATGGAAATGCAATCAGAATCTAATGCTAACTGAGAACGGCCCTAAGCATCCATCTAATCGAAGCTGTAAGCAAATAAGCAATCACACAAGGCACAGGAATTTTTAGGTGGTTCGGTCTCAATCTTGACACCTACGTCCACCCCTCACTCAAACTAGAGTAAGGCTTCCACTGATACACAGCTTAATCTACTGATCCACAGCTTCAGGGATGAATCCCTACAACCGTTGAGCAACACAGCTTGCTATCCGCTGAGCCTCACAATTTGCTGTCTACTGAGCATCACAACTTGCTCCGCTGCCAAATAGGTTGAAAAATAGAGATAAAAAAACACACAAAGGACTGAAAACATTAGGCAGATGCTCAATCGAGCAGACAATTCTAGATCTGATCTAGAAATCGTGACTTCAGTAGCAACCACTTCTCTGATTTCTTCTCCTCTTCTCTGATACCCTATTTTGCCTCTCAGTCGCTCTTCTGCAATGAACTCCTTTTCTCTTGTAGCACTCTTAGCTTATCCTCTCTTATGATCTTCTACACTCTGCTCTGGATTCTCTTCTGTCTTCGTGTATTCTCCTCAATTGCCTTCATCTCACTTGCTTCGATTGAGAAATCCCCTTTTTATACCAGCGAATTGGATCATGTGATCCCTATACGGTTTCAGTTCGGCGCATGGAGGGAGGATTCCCACCAGTAGCTTTTCAAAAAAGTGACTTAAAGAAGTCCACGTGTCAGATCTTGAAGACGAGGCAAAACCACATGGCCAATCGATCTTGAAGACATTTTATCTTGGATCACGTGCTTGTTAACCCAACTCTTGAACCACGTGACCACTTATGACTTAGATGCTTTTGCTCTTCAATTAGAGATACCATTGCAAGATATGGCTGGAATATTCAACATATCTATAGAGAGGGCAATTCGGCAGCGGATGTGTTAGCTTCTTTTGCATGTTTACACAAAACCAATAAGGACTATAGTAGCTGGAGGGACCTTCCAAGCAGAGCTCGTGGCTGTGCCACTGTGGATGCAGCTAGTCTTCCTAGTTGGAGGAAATGAGATTTGTACAGAGCATTATTTCTTTCTCCTTCTTCTTTTTGTTTCTATACTCAGGGGTATGCCCCGGAAGAAAAATTGTAATTGATTATCTTGGTATCAATAAAATCTAGGGCCAGATACTATTGGTGGATTTAGCACTACCCGTGCGTTCCCCAATATGTATCTACTGGTCTCATTTATATAAAAAAAACAAAGGAAATGGTTTAAGCACTAATGTGGACATAAGGTCCATCATGGTAATGTGTGTATTTGTCAGCTCGGGCGTGAAGCCTTTTATCGAAAGATGCATATTTACAGACGCGGGGATAATGCCAGTGCAAAGAAAATGGTTTATGCACCAGTGTGGACGTAAGGTCCAACATGGTGATGTGTGAATATGTCAGCTCAGGCACGAAGCCTTTTGCTGAAAGATGTATATTCGCGAGCGCGGGGATAATGCCAGCACAAAGGAAATGGTTTATGCACCAGTGTGGACGTAAGGTCCGACATGGTGATGGGTGTAAATGTCAGCTAGGGCATGAAGCTTTTTGCCTAAAGGTATTTATTCGCAGGCGCTGGGATAATGCCAGTTCAAAGGAAATGGTTTATGCACCAGTGTGGACGTAAGGTCCAACATGGTGATGCATGTAAATGTCAGCAAGGGCATAAAGCCTTTTGCCGAAAGATGTATATTCACAGGCGCGGGGATAATGCCAGTGCAAAGAAACTGTTTTATGCACCAGTGTAGACGTAAGGTCCAACACGGTGGTGTGTGTATAGTGGTAGCCTAGTAGGACTATGTGGGGTTCTCAAAACCCTTAGGACTGGTGTATATTGCGGAGGTTTCTACAATCGTGGGTCGATGACCATGGGATTGGTTTGAGCTGGGTATGTATATTTTGGAGAGCTCGGCCAAGGCGGAGTGTCACTAGACCAAGGTCAGTTTTGGTCATTCTTTGAACGCTGGCAAGGCTGCATGATATAGCTTCAAGTGTTTCCCATTGAAAAGGGAGAACTGAACTGCCTCCTTGTGGTCTACGCAAACATAGGCACCATCCTCATAAACTTGGTGGACAACATAAGGTCCTACCCAGTTTTCAACCAACTTCCCTTTGGGATTAGAGGCCATTACTTCTCTTCTTTTGACCATGACTAGGTCACCTGATCCACGTAATTTTGGTTTTAATGCGGCATTGGCCTGGGCGCACAATAAAAAACAGTCAAAAAAGAATACCGTGGGAGGGCTGGAATGTACCATTCGGTACGCTCAGCAGGCGGCTATTAATCTCGGCTTCGATCAAGTGCCTATACGAGAAATAACCCGGTTTCATATTTGCGAAATCCTTGATGAAATCATGGCTATCCGACAGCAATTCTATGATTTAACGAGTAACAGACGGTATGCTGGCAAGAAAGTCACGCCAAACCTTTACAACGCATATCTGGATCGAATTTCAAACCTTATTTTCGAGTATGATAACCGCGGTATTATTGATTTTAACCCTTGCCATAAAATAGCCAAAAAAGACGCCATCGACTTCGGGGTTCATCGGCACCCTACTGAACAAGAACTGTTAATTATAAAGGCACAATTGCCACTGCTTCACACGGAGCTGTACCAGGTTGCCAGGTTCATCCACATCACAGGTATGCGCCCAGGGGAAATACTAAATACAACGTTTTCCTTGGTTAACTACCTGAACAGCTGTATCGATATCACCGCTACATACAACGAGGCAGGAGAAACTATCAGCAAGACCACTGTTTACCGTCAAGTACCTGTGCCGGGATTCCTTTTAGAGTGGATACGAGAGAGAAGTACGGGGTATGCGCCGACCGATTACATTTTCGGTCGCCGTCTCCGCCCTGGTCCCAGGCGGATAACAGTGACATGGCTCAGTATGATTTGGCAAGAATTCGTAAAGGTAAAATTGGGTATCGACGTTTCGCTTTACAGCTTTAAAGGCTTCGGTGGAGACGCCAAAATAGATGCGGGGATCGGTATCACGGCTGTGGCGGCTGGGTATGGCCATACCTCGACAACCCTTTCTAGGAAAGTATACCTGAAAAAAGAGGGTGAGCGCCTACGTAAGCAGATTATTGATAATGCCCCGGATCTGTAGCTACCTTTTAAACTGGTTGGTTGATTTCGACACCAGCTTTTCATCGGCGGAGAGCGCAACCTCTTCCGAGTAGCTGACCTGTAGTTCGGTGCTCGTCAGGCGGTCAATGGCGTGCGCCTCTTCGTCAATACCGTCATTCATCGTTAAGGTAGTGCCCGATACTGTGTAGGTCCCGCTATCTGTCTCGAAATCGTCTTCATAAATTACCGAGCCGTCCGGCATTATGGTGTGAACAAAGCCCCCAATGGTGTACACTCCATCTTTTTCGAATTTGACATACTCACCGGGTCGCCCGGTCGTTATGATAGTATCGGCGTCTGTAACGACACCGTTTTTATAACGCACATCGATGTTGATTGCGGTCACCGGTGTCCATTCTCCGACAATGGTGGGTTGTTCGGGAGCGGATTTATCTTTCTTACATGCGCAAAGGATCGCGAAAGCGAGTAAAGGGATAATGGCTCTTTTCATAGTTATGGGTTGAAGGTTAGGATTATTTACTGGTTTTATCAGATTTGGCCTCTTTTAGTAACACTTTTGCAATGCCAGCGATGGATGATTGGCGATCACGTCTTATGGAATGCTCCATCAGCCTAGACGTGTAAACACGTATGTCAGTTATATTAACTTCTTTAAGTATTTCAAGTTGCTCCATCGTAACGCGGCTAAACAGATTGATCGTGACGTCTGCCCCAGTAAAGAGTTTGTATTCTCCAGTATACGGCAAATCTATCACCTCTTTTGTCTCCGTCAATAAAGTAATTTTGCTTTCTTTGGGGCGTAAGCTGCCTATCCCTTGACCTTTTAGCGCAAAAACAAGCGTGAAAAGCTGTTCTCCTGACTTTGGGTCATACATGCGGTAGCCAGAAACGGCAACCCACTGAAAACCCATTTTAACTGCCAGCGGCTCTTTTGAAGTGGTCGTCGTAATCACGCCTGTAAACTTATCTGTCTCTTTACTTTTTATCGACTGGGCGAATGCTATGACTGTAAAAAGGACCAATGGAAGCGTCAACAAATTTTTCATAGTTGGATTACTGGTTAAGTGCGCAACGGATGTGCGTACAGCTTTTTATTTATTAACAGTGGATATATTGTGTATTGCGCATATTCAGTACGCTTTGGGTTTTGAATTTTGTTAGTCCTATCCCACACCAAAACTCCGTGATATGAAACAAAAGATCAGCAAGATAAAAACTGTTAAGGCAGCCAAGAATCTAAACCTCCTAAAACTAGACGCGCTTTTTGCTTTATCTCAGATTTTACACTCTCAAATGAAAGCCCTTCCTTCTGAGCCTTGTAAGACGCGTAATCCTCGAGCATAGCCACCATCAGAGCCCGGATCACCTTACGCATAGTGATAGTTTTCATACAGGCTTAACCTACCCTTCCACATGTCGCCATTTGATATATCATGTAGCCATTGTTATGATGAATGCAATATGATATGAAAATAGATTATTCTACTCCCCCTCAAACAGACACTATATGATAGATGATATGAACAGAGATATGCAAAAAGTTATAAGTGGTATGCACATGCAGACATATTCAATATAACATAAGATTCAGCACAAGACAAATAATAGATCTATCATTTTCTAGGGAAAACAAGAGGGAAATCACCTGAGCCTTCAAATTCTAACTTTTAGGTTTTTCCTTTACCATAACATATGCCACTTGGCCCTGTTGACATATGTTTTCAGCTTACAAGTTGAGTTACTTTTTTTATTCACCTCCATAATGCCCTGAATTAACCCTTGTTTCAGAGCCTTCTTTGAGATTATCTCGAGTCCATTTCGTGACCTTTTTTCAAGCCCATTGAGCCTTGGAAATTCTTATCTTCAATTCCAGAACTTTTGGGCCCGTGTAGGGTCAGTTCAGAGCACGAATGGACATTCGGGAAGAAGCCACGTAGAAGCTGGAACTCCCCCTGGTAGTGGTCATATTGTGACCGCTACCATGAGGTAGTGGTCACCCAATGACCGCTGCCTGCCATTTTTTTAAAAAAATAGATATATTGTTCATCAGATAGCGGTCTAGTGAAGACCACTACCTGATGGTAGCGGTCTTCACTAGACCACTACCCCAGTAACTTCACCCGTTCGGCCTCGCTTCACCCTCCGACGCCTGGCAGTCACCCCCTAGACCATTTGTCATACCCTTGCGGTCCTCCCAGGACCATTTGGTTCCTTTAGCAGCCCTACGATAGACTGTTTGCCAAATAGAAAGTCCAGAACTTCCTGACCTCTGATTTCTTCATCATGGGACTCCTTGGCGACCTTGTTTAATCCTTTTTTTTTGAGAAGAAGCATCCAGATCGACTCTAATTGATCCAGGACTCTTATTCCCATTATTATCTATGAGTTTTATCAAGCTATGTCTCTATTTTGGGTCATTATCTCGGACTTAAACTCTAGAAGTTTGTTCAACTCATATATAAATCGCCCACTTCACAGTTCACGATGGGGAGCTCTTTTTCAATTCAGGGCGAAGCTATGCTACACTGAATACTCATTTCTTCGACCTCGGCCTAAAGAGGGAAGTATTAACTACATTTTCCATGCTCAAAGGCTTGATTTAGTTCTCTCTACTCTTAGTTCTAATCCTCCCAATTTTCAAAATCATCACAAATCTCTATTTTCTGCACCTTGTCTACATTTTTCTTCATATTGCATGCACGTTTCCCGCAGTTATACTGCATGTTTTCTCCTCATCTTTGTTTCATTCTCATCACAATTCACACACCTATCTTTTGCACCCTTCCATAGAGATTAAAAATCTCCCCCCGATGTGTTCTCCCTCAATATGTACCCCTATTTTATCACTGCGGGATTGATGCTACACTTACATATTTCTAATGGGTTTTTCTCCTTTGTCTTGGCTTTGTTTTGCAGGAGAGCATAATTGAACGTGAGGCCCTCTTCCTCTAGTCGGCTAGAAGGAGAGGAGGTTGAATCCCACAAGTTCCCCACACCTCGTTCCTTAAGCGTGATCACTCTTCATCCTTTTCCAAGGTACACAGTGTCGTTCCTCTCATCTCTTCATCCTTTTGGCATTGTTAGACCTTGGTGGTGATCACAGTTAGTTCCTCATCTTCATTGCCCCTTTGTTCATGCTTCCATGCTTGTTCATACTTCATGCATATACTTGCATAGTTAGTTTGGGGGGGTGGGGTATATAAACATCAACAACCTTATTTTTTTGGCGATCACGGTGGGACACCTAGTGCCCATCACGTTTTTCATGCTCTCTTGTGAGTTAGGTGTGGGTATGTGCATGTTTAGATAATATTTTCTCCATTTTTCTGCTATTTTGAGTGTTTTCGGGTCTATCAGTGGGTTACGGTCCTCTCCAGGGCTGCCAAACGCGCCTAGCGGCCATCACTGGGTCGCCAGGGTCTTTCTACTAGCCTTGCGGTCTTCTGGCAGACTGCATGGTGCCAAAAAATGGTCATCCAGAAGACCACTCTCTGATTCTGGCAATTAGGGCCATATTCGTTGATGCATAACTTGGCTTCCCGGGGTCGGATTATCGTGTTCTTGGGCCCATTTTGTAGCCTTTTGTATTGTCTTTCCATCCATATATCATATGCATTATTTGGGTCATGTTTGCATAGTTTTATTGTGACTTCATTTTTTAAGTTAGGGTCGGTAGCCCAGGCTCGCCCAAGAGCTGGCGGGTCTAGGTCCTCCTCCTCCTCCTCCACCCAGCTGACCCCGCCGGACAGCTGGGCAACCTACTAGAGGACAGGCTACACATCTCATAAATAACTAAAAAATGGCCCACACAAGCCCCAGGTGGTACACTCTGGCCCTCGAACCTCGCTAGATGGCAGAGACGTCAGCAGTCTGACCCATCAAATGACAACCACATCAGACGACTAACTCAGGAGAACCAAGGACAAAAATCAAACCACACCCTAAATGTATTAAACTAGAGGGCAAATGATGGGGAAAACATAAGGAATCATCTCCCCTTCATTCATACCACAAATTTATGCTAACTAATTGGATTTAAATCCCATAACCCTAGTATGGAATCAACCCTAATTCATGAAATAAACCCCCCATTTGAGCTTAAGTCGGAAGAAAATCATCATGGGAAGCTTAGGGTTCATCCCCCTACCTCCGAGGGTGAATACTGCCACTGGATTGCCACCCTACAAAGTCGATCACTGTCCCCATGCCACGAGTAGTAGGTCGTGGCCACCACCACCACTGCTCAGCTTGCCATCGGATCGTCCCCCAGGCCGTGACTGTCATTGCTCTCCCTCGCCGGGGAAGTAACTCCTCCCCCCTGTTGGCAACGCTACCACTCTAAGTGCCTCCACGACCGCCATTCACATTGCCCCCATGCCCTACCTTCGCCGCCCCTACTCTCCCCCATGTCCACCATCCTCCGCCACTGTCGTTGTCGGTGCTGCATCCCCCTAGTGCCACAATCGTCACTAGGGCCATGTCCTCTCGTGTTGTCACTGGCCATCGATGGAGGGGAACAAAGGAAGATGACGAACAGGAGGAGGAAGACGAAGGAGAAGAGGAGATAAAGGGGGGTTTCCATGAGTTAAGTGACAGGGAGGGTTTTTGTAACGACCTAGGATCCAGATCTCAAGTCAAACCTGATACCATTTGGATCCTACGTCGCCACCTACGAGCTGTGTAACCACCCAAGATCAAGATATCGGGAATGACCAGATACCATTCAAATCCTGACCTGTCGCCCATGAGCCGGAGGGCTCGAAAGGGCTAAAAAGATAGGTGTGGTGTACATAGAAATAGAAAATAAAGTAGGACAATTATGGACGTCAAAAAATTACGATGATGATTATACGGCACTCGCGTCTACGCGTTCAAGCGCAAGTCGAAGACGAAAAGGTCGAATAAACCCATACCTCGCCCGATCAGCACGAGAACTCACTTGGCGGTCTGCTACCCGTTAAGGAAGCCCCCAAGTGGAAGATACAACCACAATTCTCCAACCGGCTGTCTCGAGGGCCGAATCAAAGAAAAGTCAAGAACTCTGGCACAATCTCGGCATGCACCGGAAGGTACACAAAGCCTTGGACCGAGGCCCAGAGGATGCGAATGAAACACTATGGACACCGTGCATTGCAACTAAAGCATTTAGGGAGTGCCAACACTTATATAAATGGCCGCGACTACGAAAGGAATACATTCGGTGCTTAAACCGGCGCGGAAGGGCCTTAAACCAGCACGCCTTAAACTGACGCTCCCCCCTTTCTTTCCTTAATACGGCGCCACCCCTTGATTTGCACTAAAACGGCGCGCCCCCTGTGCATTGCCTTACCCGGCACACAAACTATTGAAGAGCCCCCCTTTGATTTTGTTAAACCGGCGCGCACTTGTGGATGGCGAAACCGGCGCGCCCATTTGCTCATTTCGGAAGCTTTAAATGACATGGAAACTTCAGAAGCCAACACCCTATTTTGGCGCGCAACTCGTGAAGTACCCAACAAGCTATTCCGGTGTGCAACCAACCCATCCTGTCATCAATGCGGTCCCTGTTTCCTACGAACAGCATGATGACGAACAAGCTCGAAATGGTTAAAACGTCTGTTTCGATCTGGTGGGCAACTGAGCATATCCTTTAAGTGGAAATTCTCTAGCCTTGCACTGCCGAACGCTCATCCCGTCGGTCGATAGCCCACGTCCCTGCAAGGCATGGCGATGGCAATGTGGCAAATGAGGAGGCTTGACAGTAATGCCGGCGCGACGTGGGCAAGCATCCGACGCGCTCATCTTCAAACAAAAGGACCTGCACATTCCTCCTAGAGATCTATATATCAAGCAGTTGAAGAAACTGGCTCGGGCTCTGGTGTCTCTCCTCCGGCACGCAGGACAAGAAGAAAGAGGGGAAGAAAAACAAAAAAGGGCTCTCATCGGTGTTCAAGAAGAGAGGAAAGAAAAGGAGGGGTGAGAGCTATTCTCGCCTTCTGGTCCTGACGACGAGGTCGTCAACATAGCACTCGATGATGTTGTGCAGCATCTCGTTAAAAATTTTGGTCATGGCCCTCTGGTAGGTGGCACCGGCATTCTTCAAACTAAAGGGCATGCATTTGTAGTTGAAGATCCCTTTGGGAGATCTGAAGGCGGTGTAGTTCTTATCTTTTAGGGACATTCAGATCTTATTGTAACCAGAGGATCTGTCCATGAAAGATAGGGCTTCATGTTCGATAGTCATGTCGACCATTATTCCTGTGATCGAAACTGGGAAGTCGTCCTTCGGACAAGCCTTATTGAGGTCTCGAAAGTCGACGCAGATGCGGACTTGACCCTTTTTCTTCTTGACTGGGACAATATTGGTGAGCCAAATCGGGTAGATGCATGGCTCGATGAAGTCGACCTCCACCATCTTATTGACCTCGGTCGCCACCTGGAGTTCCAACTCGTGGCGCATGTGCCGCTGGGGTTGTTTGACTAGCGTGGCTGAGGGAGATATATCCAAGTCATGCTCCGCTACGGAGGGACTTAACCCTGGCATCTCTTTGTATGTACAGGCGAAGTAGTCTTTGTATTCAAGCAGGAGTTGCTTGTAGTCCTGTCTCTCTGCTTCGGTGAGGAGAGCACTGAGGAATGTCAGTTGAGGGGATTCATCTTCGCCCAGATTAATTTTGACAAGCTCGTTGCCTACCCACCGTCCTCCAGCTCGCGAGGTGTTGGCTGGAAGTCGACGAAATCTTTATCCTCAGTGTCGGCTTCGTACACCCGCAGGTCCTTGGAGCCAATAGTAGAAGCTGGTGGAACTGGAAGGTTGTCGCTGTTAGACCCGACCTGAGGTTGCCCCCGGTCGTCCATGTCGGGCTGACAGCCATCGGCTGGCATCCGGGAGGCTTGGCTGAGGTTGTCTACTAATGATGGTGACGCCTCACGGTCTTTGGTCTAGGGACCTTCCTCATGGGGAAAGTGTGGTGAACTAGGTTCTTCAATTGGCTGGGAGGTCGCGAGAGTCTCTTCCGTCTCAATATCCTCGTGGACAAACAGGAAAGCCTCATCAGGTGCTGGAACTGGGGTACTGGTCCTGGCTGGGAGTGGGATTAAAATCTCCTCTCCCTCATCTCCCGAGCAGTCGAACTTGGTGTTGGCGACAACCGGGTCCGCAGCTGGCTACATCGGTCCCATGACGTGGACAGCATGGTAGACACAGAAGTCTGAGTCTTGGTCATAACCAAGACCTCTGGTGTCCTTTTGGGGGAACGGGGGTTGCCCCCGGACTTGTGAGGGTGTCCAAAGATTCTGGAAATGCCTCTGCTGTGCAGAGCTCTACCACTGGGGGATATGCTTTGAGGCACATCTCCCGGATGCAAGGTGACAGGTCGTCTAGAATTTGGACGGCTTCAGGGACGTTGTCGGCTCACCTGGACCAGCCGAAATCATCTTCTGGTCGGGCTGGGGGGACCACGTCTCTTTTGTGGAAAATGATGGACTTGTCCCTTCTAGCCCTTTTCCTGGACCGGTGTTGCAGTCTGTAAGTGACAATAAATGTCGTGAGCTACTCGACCCTGTGCTCGTTTGAGGCACACATGAGCTGGATACAGTTTGGTGGCAGGCATATGCTCTTGTCAATCGCTCGGCTAATAAGATTAGCCTCAAAATCAACTTTGCGCCTCTCAGGGTGGTCTGTGGTTGACTTGGCGCTAAGGCACAGCCAGTGAAGCTCGGCCTTCTCTTCGTCAACAGAGAAGAGGTCATCCTCTTTTTCTTCAGAGATCCAGTCATTGCTCTTGCTCTTAATCACAGGGAAAGGACTGATCCCCTTGAAGTACAGAGCCGCATCGGTCAGGTTGCATTCTGCTGGAGTGAATGGAGACAGATTGCGAAGACTGCATGCTGTTCCCCATCCTTGATATACTTGATACATTGATGGAGGGTTGAGGGGACGACCCAACTTTCGTGGAGCCAGGGCCTGCCCAGCAACACTTTGTAGGACGTGCTGGAGTCGATGATGTAGAAGGTGACCTTAGAGGCAAAATCATCAAGTGCCAAGTCAACATCCACCCGGTCGAGGACTTCCTCGGTATTTTGATTGAAGCTGGATATCTTGACTGCCTGGACCTTCTGGAGGTAAGGAGTCAGATATAAAGTCTTGAATGTTTTGAGGGGCATGATGTTAACAGCTGCGCCAGCGTCTATCAGGATCCTGTTCACTTCATGCCCATTGATTTTTCCCTTCATATAGAGGGGTCGATTATGGCACGGAGGAGAGAGCAGAAAATCTTTCTCCGTGAAGGTGACAGCGGCCGTGAAAGCCTCGTACATGGCAGCTTTTATTTCTACCGCATGTGCTTCATAGACTTCTGACTCTTGGATTATCTTGATGAGGGTTTCCCTCAAATCTTTGCTCCAAGCGATGGCTTCCCAGATCGTGATACTGGCAGGAAAGCGCTTCATCTGGTGGAGAACCTTTCAGTCAGCTCGAGCTCGAGCGTCCTCCAATGGCGGTAGTATGTCAGGCTGGATCTGCTATAAGCTGCCACGCCGCTCCTCACCGGGGAGTTGCAGTACCTTACCTTTGTTACTGGGATTAGGCTGACTTTGGCCACCCGCAGACTCTTGGAAGAGGGAGGCCAATGATGGCTCTTCTGAGAGAGGCTGAATGGCTGGCCCGTCCTTGCCGGATGACCCTGCTTGCTCTGCAGGATAGGTCAGAATTGGTGCCAAAATTGGAATGCTGGTGGCGATCTCCTCGGCGCCAACCAGGTCGAAGATGTTGGGTTGCCCCTGGATCTCCACTGGCGAGATCGGGGTAGGTTGTTCTCCTCAAAGGAGGATGACCCATT
This sequence comes from Amorphophallus titanum, assembly GCA_024336825.1. NCBI lineage: Eukaryota > Viridiplantae > Streptophyta > Magnoliopsida > Alismatales > Araceae > Amorphophallus > Amorphophallus titanum. Next base: position 21,055 of record JANBPO010000627.1, on the reverse strand, counting down.
CGTGGTTGAAGGGAGACGGGTGAAGAGACGGCTCAGGGACTCTTCCGCGACCTCTACCACGTCCACGACCACGACCTCGGCCATGGCCGGTGTATTCTGGGACTGGCTGTAGTCCGAGTGGAGTTGTAATTCTTTGCCGGGTTCTGGCTGCTACCGGTTCACCTTGCCAGGAGGCGTTGATGTTATCTGGAGGTGGGATAGCCACCATGTTGCATTCCAGCTGTTCCACCGTGATCTCTTTGTCTTTATAGAGCAAAGAGAGCTCTTCTGGAATGCGAAGAGTTTCGCCTTCTTTGACCTTTTGGATCATTTTCTGGACCCAGTCTTGGAGGCGAGCTCGTTTCTGCATTTCTTCCCACGGGATGTAGCTATCGAGTGGGATAGGCCCAGTAGGGCAAAGAGGAATGTATTCCTCCAGGTTATCGATGAGTCGTTGTAGCCTTTGCAAAGGCATCAGCTCTACTGGGGATTGCAAGACAGCCGCTTGTTCAGCTTGTTTCTTGAGCCGCCTTTTGAGATTCTTCTTTCTATTCCTCTCCTGTTTCTTGGCGATGGCCATCTCCAAGGGAGTAGGAGGAGGAGGAGCTAGTACTGGAGCTGACAGATCCCTGTGGGCGTACTGTCGCACTGATGTTTTTACAGGGCGAGGTTGGCGACTCCTCTTCGCCCGGATCTCGATCCAGGCACCTTCTGATTGTTGTAGTTGGAAGGTGACATTGATCGCCTGTTCGATGACTTCTAGTGGTAGTTCCTGGTAAGCAGGGATGCTGGGACTGGCGTCCGAAGACGTGGACGTGGCTCGTTGCCTTTGCCGCAGTTGTTGTGGGAGTTTGCCGGGAACTAGTTGACTCGTACCGGCGTCTGAGGACGTGTGTATGGTTTGATGCCTGAGTCGCAGTGGCGAGGGAGATTTCCCCCTTTGAACTGTCGTGCTGGTACTGGTGTCCGGAGACATGTCCGCGGTTTGATGCCTTAGCCGCTGTGGCTGGGAAGGTTTTCCCTGTTGAGTTGGTGTACTGGTACTGGTGTCCGAAGACATGTGCGTGGTTTGATGCCTTAGCCGCGGTGGCTGGTATTTCGACTGAGGAGGGGCCTGAGGAGCACGACCAACATCTTGCTTCACGACCGGACCCCTATGGTCTGGCTGAGAACGGGGCCGGACGACACCTGATGATGTCTGGGGGCCTTGTTGCCCCCGGTAGTTGTCTTGTTCTCGCACGCCGGACGGCCTTTGTGATGGCGGACCTGACCTGCGAGCTGTAGGGAGAACCTGGTTCGGCAGAGCCGAGGTCTCGCTCAACTTTTGCTTCCCCTTTCTTTCCTCGAGTGTCAAAGACAGAGGCAGGATAGGGGGAGGACGAGAGAGGCTAGAAGAGTCCGTCCTGGTCTCACCAACTAGAACATCTTCTCGATCGAGAAGGACTCGAAGGAGTCTCGCAGTGTTCCTTGGAAAAGGGTAGAGACTCTAGCTCCTGCGAGGGTCGCCATTGTGCGGCTGAGGTGGCAGGGGCTGGCCGACCAGCCTGTGGTGTTGGAGCCTCAAGAGAGGCCAAAGGAGCAGGAGAGTGGATGACGTTGGTCGAGAAGGTACTTGGTCCCGCCTCTTGGCTGGCATCTTGCTCCCTACGTCTCCACAGTTGTTCGAGAGCCTCCCGATTGTCGGTTCGGAACTCGAGCCATTCGAGAGTGTGCCGGTAAGGCAACCCGTGCCCATTCTCCAGAGGAGGATCAGGCCATTCTGGTACATTTCTGCCCATGGCGTGGGCTTCTTCGGTAGCTTGTCGCAGCCAAACAAGTGTCATGGAGGTTCCTTCAGCACTGATCTCTCCCAATCGGATCTGTTCCTGGATGAGGTATTGAACTTCCTCACAGGACTCGATCTCATGACTGACTTCCGCATGGAAGGGGCAATACCGGGGGTGGTGGAGATCCCACTGAGTGTAACCCAGTGGTGGGTCACGAGGTAAGATTTGCCCCCCCTCGACGAGGATGTCGAAAAGTTGCCAGATTCTCTCCCTGGGAAAGGAGAGGTGTCACGTCCCGAGCGCGGAAGATACCCAGTGCATGACGCATCTATATCGATCGTGTCATTCACGTAAAATCAGAGCACGCATTCTACTCGATAATTCATTTGCTAATTTAAATTTTAAACATAAACCATAGTCGAAGATGACAATATTCCAAACTAATTTTTGAGGAGGAAATTTGGATTTGAAATTTCTTGAAAAATATGAAACATGGTTTTGATAGGATTTGGAAGGAAAAATCCTTCCCCTATAAATTTTCATTGTCATAGAAAGTCATAAGAACCATTTCCCAATATGAAAAGATGATCAAAATGGAGTAAGGAGAAGCTCAGTTCCGAAATAGCTTCCAAAAGAAATAGCGTCCACTTAGACATATCTTATTTAAATTGTGTCCACTTAAATAGATGTTTTTCAAGAAATCTAAATTATGAAAGAGAAGAAATTGTCATAAAGTGATGAGGAAATGGCATCTGACTGGAAGGCATTATTTAAGTAGAGTCCTTCCACAGAGGTGCAGATTCAAGAAAATCGATTGGGTCCCTTAGTGCAAACGTAATCAAGAGGGGGGTGAATTGATCTTGCCCTAATTAAAAATTTAACTAGATAAAACTCTATTTAGAGTACACAGCGGATTCAACACAACACTTAGAAACAATTAGGCAAGACTTAGATTCACTAAGTGTCAAATTGATCAAGGCTAACAATTTAGTGTTGCTTGATGAAACAAATTCAACTTACTGATATGTGAGTGAAGATTAAATATGTGTAGTAGCCTAATTAATTCAATTAGATTTGCAAGTTGCAGAATGGAAATGCTAAATCCAATGCTCACTTAAGTGAAGCACTAAACCAATTTATATGAAATGAATGAGCAAGAGCGTGTATGAGTTGGCAACAGATTGACGACGCAGCACAGTAGATCGCACAAGCATACCACAAGCAAATCACTGCACAGGAGATTTTTAGGTGGTTCGGATGGACCCGTGTACAATTCTACGTCCACCCCACACAACTTGTGAGGATTCCACTAACTTGTAACCTGCTACAAGATATCCAACCACACACATGAAGAATAAATTCTCCACCACACACACACGTAGACGAGATCTCTGCAAACACACAATGCACAAGCGTCACCACACCTGCGGAGATCGAAGTCTCGGCACACACACACAAAAAAAAATCTCTATAAAAGGATGATCAATGAGTTCTCAGATGACTACAAAATAACCCAGAAGATAAGATAATCAAAGAGTTCTGAATTTCGGCCCCCTCAAGGATGAATGGAGTGCTCTCGATGATGATTCGAACTCTGCAGCTTCTCGACGATCCGAGTACTCCAGGAGGTAGAGGATAAATTGAGGAACCTTTTAATAAGATCAATCCATTTTGGAAACCTTGAGAAGACCTTCTCCAGGCTTGGCCATGTTCTCCTCTGGTCTCTCCCTCTCTTCTTCTTCCTCTTCTGCTCTTTCCTTGTTCTCCTTCGAAGCCTTGGCCGCCCCCTTTCTCTTCTTCGTCTTCTCCTTCAAGCTTTGGGGCGAGCTATTCTCTTCTTCCTCTTCTTTTTCTTCTCCTCTTACTCTTCTTTTTCTTCTCCTCCAAGTTTTGGGGTGAGCTCCTCTCTTCTTCCTCTTCTTCCTCTTCTTCTTCTTCTTCTTCTAGGCTTGGATCACTGAAGAGAGGCTCAGGTCGTAACTGTTCTTCCGTGCACACAAAAAGGGATGAAAAGATGGAACACACTTCTTCTCTCATATTTAGGGTTCCCCAATCATTGGTATTTATAGCCCAGAGTTAAGTTCACATGTGTGGGGAATTGTAGACCTCAGACCTAGCCATTTTTGACCCAAAAGGATATGTTTTATTGGATTATGAGCTAGGTTTGAAAACCCATTTTCTAGTCTGCCACGGAAGGGGTCGACCCTCAGGGTTGACTCCTTTACCCTATACGAAGTGTTCTGTACATAAATTAAGCAGAACAGAACTAAAAAAGAAACGGGTTGACTCCCTAGGTCGACCCTTTACCTGGCAGTTCCCAATCTATCCAACAGATAGATTTCAGCTAATGTGGGGTCGACCCTAGGGGTTGACTCCTTTATCTAGCAGGTCCCTATCTATCTAACAGACAGACCATGGCTAAAGAGGGGTCGACCCCAGGGGTCGACTCCAGTGCAGGACAACCACAATTTGCTAATTTTGAATTTATTTGAGAATGGTTAGATCTCACGTTGATCTTATATAATGTAAGGCCTTTCAGAACTTACTTCTAACCTGCAAAAACATCATGAACTCAGCTTGCCACTCACAAAAATATAAGCATGAAAGCTTTATATGATTGTATTCATTCTCATGAAAACTCAAAAAGCTATGAGCATATGGATCAAAGACTCATGTACCTTCGATCACTGTCGGAATTGTTGCTGGAGCTTCGGACCTCCGATGAGGGCGGGACCAGTGCCAAATCGTCCGGAAGCTAATACTTCATTCTACAAGATGGCGTTGAAGAGTTGAGTCGGCGGCGTAGTATGGCTTTGCCCCACGTCTAGAAAGAGCTCCCCCGTCGCGCACTGTGAACTAGGTTCTATTTATATAGGTTCAGAGAACCCAGGGTTTAAGTCGAAGAATAAACACACAGTTTCAGGGATATAAGTGATCAAACTCGAGATAATATCAAGGGTAAGAGCCCCAGATCGATTAGAATCGAAGTGGAGAGTCATTCTCCTTGAAATGGGATCAAGATGAGGCTCCCGGAGAGTCCTCGAGTGAAGAAATCAGAGTTCAGAAGGTTCTAGGCTTTGTTCCAAAGAGACGGTCAATCGCAAGACCGCAACTAGAGTATGATGGTCACGGGAAGACAGCAACTAGGCAGTAGGATAAGCATGCAACTAACAACACCGGCGAACAAGACACTTTGGAGATGACAAGCATTTGGCAGTCTTATAGGAGGCCTCCATTTGATATGGCGATCTTCCACATGGCCGCCAATCAGAGGAGTATGGCAGTCCACTGGAGACCGCCAATTACCTTTGGTGGCCTTCCAGAGGGCCGCCACCATCCCCCTGGTGGCAAAAGTGCATCGGTCGATGGGGACAATGGGAAATGTACCGAAACTTGGGGAAATCATGGAAAATGATCCAGAACTTGTAGAAAATGGCTTCCAAGATCAAGGGCTAGGAAAATGATCAAGAAATGTGCTCGAAATAAGCTCAGGGAAACTCCACAATAGTGGGTAATTCGGGACATCACGGAAGGTGAATAAGAGAAATAACTCGACTTGTAGGCAAAAATAGGTGTTAACAGATGCCCCTCCTTGATGTCTGCTTTGCAAGGGAACAAGCGAAAGCAACACGGAGGTGGAGTGGAATAGAGATGGAGCGAAAGTGAAAGCGACATGAAATGGAGGTGAAGCGGAGATGAAGCAGAGAGAACTAAAAAGTGGGCATCAAGGTAAAAGACACCCATCCCAACCAACAAGTGACAGGAATTCTCTCGAAAATGTCAAACTAACCACCTAGAATGGATGACAAGGATGAGACATGTCTGGGGAACTAAACTAAGGGAGGAAAAGAAGACACGACAAACCTCACTGGGGGACAGAATCCACAGACAATGAGGGGATCAAAAAGAACACAGCTAAAAAGCTGGAAAAGAAAAGTAAAACTAAGATAAAATCTAGACAGGAATCATGCTGACCAACCAGACTAAGTAGATAGATCAGAGAAAACGTTCCAATTCAGCGTGAAATGAAGAATCTCTTATTCAAGAGAACTGAAGTACAATTAGCCATTGTTGAGGAAAAATCTTGAAAGAATTTCGAGACGTGAGTGCTTAAAAATGACATGATGCATGCTGGGCTAAAATAAAGAAATCATCAAAACGAATGCAAAGAAAAGATAAAATAGAAAGTATTCAAGGATAATATTGCTTGATCGAGCCAAGAAGGGGCCAATAGTCTTCTTGCAATCACGGCGTGCGAGACAGAGTCCATCGTCCCCCACCCGGCACAAACTAACGGCTTATCCAACGATTAACCGTATACTCTTAGATCATCATCGTTTTTGTTAAAGGAGAACATCATCCCAGAACACACGGAGAACCAGCCGATCCTTGAGAGGCTATAATAATGTAGATACTATATAGTAATGCAATAGTGAGAAGGGATCGAGAGGCATACCTGACTTACCTGCGCAGGCGAAATGACATTTTTTGATTTTTTAATTTTTTGGGATTTTCATCATATAAGACACAACCATAATAATATGAACATAACATAACAACGAAGATGAACAAAGCATAATGAAAATGAACTAAACATAACATAACGAGGATGAACAAAACATAATAACATAACAAACACCACAAGAACAAATGGCAAGCGTGTATAAGATTAAAGACATGGTGGGACAAGAAAACACAACGCGGTGGGACAGCATATGCGGTGGGATAAGAACATGGTGGGACAATACAACACGTGTGGGATGACACGACACAGAGGGACATCATACATGTGTGACAAGATGATACGTATGACAATGACACGAGAGACAAAAGATAAATACGCTCTTCAATCAAACCCAAGATCAGATGAAGCAGAACCGTCAGGTTCACAATTGTGAGGCAATGCCCTCCCATGGAGATATGATGATGAAGTGAGGTAATAGCGAAAGCTAAGAAGGACATGAACTTCGGGACAAATCGAAGGAATAAGATTGAAGAGATGAGAACAGCTTAAAAAATGTGAACAAGAGACAAAGTGAAAAATAGAGCAAGGTGCGTGCAGTTCCATAAGAACTTGCACCGACCTTGTATGCAGCGACTGCAGCAATGCACCGACTGTGCATGTAGTTCCACAGGAACTTGCACTGACCTTATATATAACTTGCAACGACATGCACCGACCTTGTGTGCATTTCTTCAAAAACTTGCACCGACCTGACTCCAAGTAGAATGCAATAAACAATGACCTTGCACAGACTAGCTCATGCTAGCACCGACCTTATGACAATGTGCAATAGGCTAGCACCGACCTCATGAGCATATGCACGGACCTTAGTTAGTCATGTCTGATGCATACACCGACCTTAAGAACAAAAGCGCTCATGTATGCACACCATTTAATGAAATGACTTGCTACAGTATGAAAGTGCAGAAGTATTTTATGTAAAGATTTGACATGTATAAGAGTTCATCAAAATACATAATATTACCATGGTTAATATGAGGTCACCAAAGTCAACACTCTAGTCAACCAGATCAACTGTACTATTGTCAATCATTCAAAACACAATCAACACATATAACAGTCTCCACACTGCTGATTAACATTAGAGGAGACGCAATAGGAATGTGGTAACCAATGTGTTGAGTCGAAAGCCAATAGCGAAGTTGTCGAGTTTAATGATTCAAGAATGGAATATGCTGGAGCAACTAGCCAGTTTGAATCTTAATATCGAAGAGAAGGGAAATTAGGTTACGATTGCCCATGTTAAGGTTCAAATGAATTTACTTTCGAGAATTATGGAGCTTCAAGATAGCAATCTGATGTTGGTCAAGGTTAAAGAAAGCTTGAATAATTAACCAAATTTCATGACGACTGAAGAGGGAAGGTTGCTTTTTTGTGGGAGAACTTGTGTACCTTATTTTGCTGAGATAAAGAACAAGATTCTAGAGGAAGCCCATCGGTCCAAGTACAGTATTCACCCTGGAGTCACAAAGATGTACAAAGATTTGAAAAGAACCTTTTGTTGGCCAAACATGAAGAGAGAAGTGGTCGAGTTTGTAAGTAGATGTTTAGTATGTCAGCAAGTCAAGGCTGAGTATTTTTGGCCTGCTGGGAGATTAAAGCCCCTCGAGATACCACAATGGAAGTGGGAGAGTATCAGCATGGATTTTATCATGAGCTTACCAAGGACTCATGGTGGTTTTGATGCCATTTGGGCGATTGTAGTTAGGCTAACTAAGTCTGCACATTTCTTGCCTGTTATGTCCAAATGGACCGTGGATGTTTTGGCTACTCTGTATATGAAAGAGGTTGTGAGGCTGCATGGAATTCCTGTATCTATTGTGTCTGATAGAGACCCAAGATTCACTTCTCATTCTTGGAAAGGATTACATGCATCTTTGGGAACTTGTTTGAATTTTAGCACCGCTTTTCATCCTCAGACTGATAGACAAATAGAAAGGACCAAGTAGGCCATTGAAGACATGTTAAGAGCTTGTATGATTGACTTTGGAGGCTATTGGCATGAGCATTTACCCATGATTGAGTTTGCTTATAACAATAGCTATCAATCTAGCATTCAGATAGCACCATTTGAGGCCTTGTGTTGAAGATGTTGTAGATCACCTCTGTGCTGGGAAGAGGTAGGCAAGAAGCATTGGCTCGAACCAGAACTCTTCTCAGAGTCATCTAAGAATATTCAAATCATTAGAGACTATCTAAAAGTAGCTCAGTCCAGACAGAAAAGTTATTCTGATAACAAGAGAAGGGATTTGAAATTTTAAGTTGGTGAGCATGTGTTCCTAAAGGTTTCACCTATAAGAGGAGTCAGAAGATTTGGGATCATAGGTAAGTTAAGCTTGAGATTTGTTGGCCCATTTGAGATCTTGGAAAGAGTTGGAGAAGTCACTTACAGGTTGGCGTTACTGCCACAGTTATCTGGTATTCACAATGCCTTCCACGTATCAATGCTGAGAAAGTATGTGTACGACCCCTTGCACGATCTATTATGCAGATATGCAGCTACAAGAGCACTTATCTTATGAAGAGTAGCCCGTCAAGATTTTGGACTGGAAATAGCAACAGCTTAGGAATCAGTCCATATCGATGGTCAAGATCCAGGGGAGTAGACGTGGAGTCGAGGAAGCCACGTGGGAGTCAAAAGAGACCATGAAGCAGAAGTATCCAAAATTATTTTTAGGTTAGTATCTGTAATTGCTCCCTATCCAATAAGATAGGTAAATTTGGGGACCAAATTCTTTAAAGTGAGGGAGGGTGCAGCAACTAGAATTTTTAAAATGACTAAAATAATTATTTAATTACCCTCTCGCATCAAAATTTTGAAAATAATAATCCATAATATTTTTAAAATAGATTCATTCACCCCCCCTCTCAATCCGTGCCTTGCACTCCAACATAACTTGTTTTCATGTTTTAGTGTGCGCAGAAACAAGTTGTAATACCCCAGAGTTCAAGCTCATAGGTTTCTTTATTCTTAGTCTCTTGCGATCTTTCAATAGACCGTTAAGCATCCTCTAGCGGTCAAATGGCGACAGCTATCCTCACCCGAGACCCAAAACTCTCAGGTTTCTTTGTTCCTCACTCCTTGCGGTCCTTTGGTAGACCGTTAAGCATCTCCTGGCGATCACTCGGTGACCGCATGCCCCTCCCGAGAGCCAGAAAACTCTTAGTTTTCTTGAGTCCTTGCCCTTTCGGTCTATCGCTCGACCGTTAAGTAGGCTTGGCGGTCCTTTGATGGGCCATTTTTCAAATAGAGAGTTCTATTTCATCTGATCATTCATGACCGAGGGAATATTATCGCCATGATTTATGCAATCAACTCCTCTATTTTATTCATTCAAAACTCAGAGTACATCATACTTTCAATAAAAAGTTCAAATACATGATTGTGAAATTCAAATTACATTCAATTTCATATCCGCGTGGGGCCGGATCTTGCGTAATGCTTGCACATAAGCTTGGTACTCCTCGTCGCTTTCTATTACTTTTGCTTGCAAGGTACGGAGTCAGCTGATCTCCCACATGGTCAGTGCACTCTGAACTGCCTGCTCATCTTCCTCGGTCCCAATCTTCCTAGCTTGAAGGGGAGGGTAGTGAGATAGTGCTGGAACCATAGTGCGGGGAAGTCCAACTTGTAAATAGCACTGGTGCGAGTTGTAGATCACCAAGGTAGTGTTCCCCACTAGCTGCAAGTCCAGGCCCAGTCACCGGGGTAGTCTGAGAGTAGTGCCTTGAAGAGCCCTTGGTCGCATCATGAACTTGTCAATTGGCAAAGTGTTGAGGAAGAGGCGCCAATCATCCCATGTTTTCTTCTCCGCGGTTCGACACTCAAACTGTGTAGAAAATCCAGATGCGCCTCCTATGAAGAAGAGTTGGTGGCTCCCGAATATACAGCTTGCTGATAGCATGTCATCCTTGGGTAGAAATTTTAGTCTAATTCCCATCCAACACTCAAGGATGATCATTGACCCGAAGAGGGGACCCCCTAGAGAAGTTGAACTAAGGCCTTCATAAAGGTAAGAAAGGATGGCTTGGGAGATGGATAAACCCTGCCACAACCCACTGATGACACTAAGGTTGAGAATATCCAAGAGGTGGTCGGTGGTAGAAAAGAGCAAAACCCCACACAAGCAAATGGAAGTATCTTTGGCTATAGCTTCATTCCACCCACACTTATTTTTGCAATAGGTAGTGATCCATTCGACCATGGGTATCAAGGGCATATGGCGGGAGCTAGTCATGGTTCTAACATCATTTGGATTGGGTATGAACTCCCCCAAGATGAGTGAAGGGTCTATAGGGTCAACCGTATGACACACTAGGTCTTCATCTCCCTCTTAGGAAGGGCTAGGTATGTCTCAATCTCCTCTATAAGGATAGTGGCTTCAAAGGTTGGGAAGACAAAGGTGTGCGTTTTGAGGATGCCATAACTCCACTAGAGCTGAAATGCCATGCCAATCTAGGGAGATTTTCTAGAAATTCTTGGCTAAGACTAGCAAAGGATGGAGGAGCCATGCCCTTAAAATGGAGATAACTTCTAAAGGGAGTTCCTTTATCATGGGAGCCACCAACTTTAGGTTGGAGTAACATCTTGGGCTAGGAAGGAGCTGAAGAAAGGAAGGAAAAGAGAAAAGGAAAAGAAGAACGGTGATGAGAGAAACTTAAGGAAATTCCTGGAGTTTGAACATCATTGCCTCAACTTACATCCCTTGAAGAACTAGTGCTCAAATGTATGGGGATGAAAGTCAACCGCTATAGCTCCCCATGCTACCTCCTAGCCGGTCTTGGCTCGTTGTAGACGCCCTCACCCATGGTGCTAGCTTCAAAGGTCCTCTTCATGGTGATTTGGGTAGTTTTTCTAAGATTTTCAAGGTTTAAAGAGAGGGTTTTCTATGAGTTACAAGCTCTGGGTGTATTCCTAGTTATAGAGCTTAGAATTCTAGTCCTAATGCATTGGAATTGAGGTTAGGGTGCCTCAATTTGAGTTAGGATGGGTCTTAGTTTGTTTGGGCACTGCTATCCATGGGTTAGGACTCTCTCGAAGAGTCCTGCTCAGATTTAACTGAGTTTTCACTCTTGTGGTCTATCGGGCGACTGTTAGGATCCTCTAGCGGTCGTTAGACAATCATTTGTCCGTTAATATCTACCTACGCTTTTGTAGGAACTATTCCTACGCTTTAGAAGCATAGGTATATGTCGGTATCTACCTACATTTTTTGTTAGACTATTCCTACGCTTGAGCTATGGCTACGTTTCATTGAAACGTAGGTATAACCTATAGTCACTCGAGCAAGCGCCACACTTTGCAAGCGTGGCAAGCGAACGTGGCTAGAGACTTTACCTACATTTTTTGGACCTACAAATATATTTTTTAAACGTAGGTAAAGGCCAATTTACTTGTAGTGACACCATGGACACGGTCTCGAATGACTAGCCACCAGTCCCTGTCGCTGAAAAGAAGAGGGTGCTACTTGTTGTATGGTACCAGAGGAAGCTTGTCAGTCATACTGCTTCTTTGATTTCCTAAACATCTACCTGAACTTGGATTTCGTAAATGAAGTACCACTGATAGAAGGAACAGAAGGTGGTATCCGCGTCACATTAGGTTGACTACTAGCCTGCTAATGCTACACACTCTACTGCACCGACTCAACTTGGGTTCGCCCTTGAGATCTTGCCATATCCAACTCTAATGTTGCAGCTACCTGATAAGCCACATCTAATTCTGCCACTCTGGTTGCAATCAAAGGTTGCCTTAACTCTACCTTTAACCCATGCAGAAATTTCTCAGTCTTTAGTCCTTCATCAACAAGAATGTGAGGAGCATAGCAACCCAATTCTATGAATTTTTTACGATACTGCAAGACTGTCATATCGCCTTGAGCTAATTCTATAAATTGATGCATTTTGTCCATCCTTAAATATGCTGGACTGTATGTACACTCAAACAAAGTGACAAACTTCGGCCACGTAATTTGTCGAAGAGGACGAGACTTGAAAGTTACCTCCCACTTCGTGGTCCACTACGCGAGTGCTGCCCCTTGCAACTAGAATGTAGCCAGCATCACTTTTTCATCTTCCGTGCATTCCATGGAACGGAACACACGCTCAGTCACGTCTAGCCACAATCTCGCTACATCAGGATTTGCTTGCCCTTCATATGTTGGTAGGTGAAATAGAAGAAATTCTTTTAAAGCTCTACCATGACAACCTTTAGGCACGTCATCACCCAGATCAAGATTGACACGGCCTTGCCCTGGAACATTCACTGGAGGAGGCGAGGTACCACTCTCCTCCCTTGGAGCGTGAGCTCTTCTTCTAGGCGACATTTTTAAACTAAGAAGGCGCACAACAAAAACTATAAGAAATCATGAAAAATAACCTAAGCCAGCAGTAGTATACTCATGACTTGTTCTGGACTCGTATAATTTCAATTCCTTAGTCATTACCACAACACCGCTCTGATACCAACTGTAATGACCCAGAGATCCGAATACCGATAAACTGATACCAAGAACTCAGAGACGTCACCCAAGAGGCTGATGAGGCCCCCTAAGGGTTGGGAAGTGGTTGAGGAGATGCATAACGAATTTGAATTACACGAGCAATATAAATTAAAGTAATAATTTTGAAACTTTAACTTAAAATGAAAGCGGAAGTAATTTACAATATCAGAGTGATATGTTTATACAATAGTCCAGATTTACTATTACAAATCCAACACTATACACGAGTCAAAATAAACAACTACACGGGACACACCCCAGCCAAAATGTACAAGTAAATGACAGACCAACTAGCGACCCACTGCTGGCACCTATAACTTGCCATCAAAAGCACGGGAAGCACTGGCGGTCGGCTGCTGCTGCTCACCTGGAAAAGGAAGGGTGAGTCTTGCAACATAGACTCAGTAGGGTTCACGTGGATCCCTACCTCGCAACTAAACATATAAAAGCAATTAAGCATGCATTGGTAGAAGAAACAATAGTTAATAAAGCTGTACAATTATCTGAACAATGAAAGACAACTAAATAAGATGCCAAATACAATTAAAACAGGAGAGTCATAAACTAAATCTACCAAAAAATTAGAATTTAACATTTTCAAGTGACAGGAGAGAGAAAAGAAGACCACTAGAAGAAAGGAACCAGATGCGTCCACTGATGACTTACACTGCATCTCAAGTATCTCCACAAGCTTGGAACGCGGCGAGTGAGACACGTAACAGTAAACGAAGTCAAGAACTAGTCAGGGTTACACTCGTCAATGTCAGTCCAAGCCCCTGACCACGTGTGCACACACATGCTCAATGTCTTGAGCCAGGTCTCTAGCTAGTTTTTCCCCCCAGTAGGACGCTACTGCCAAGTAAGGGGGCCCACGCGAACTAGCTTACAAACCGTACACCGGGACTACCCCACCACCTCTCCCAGGTGGGCCGGAGTCTTATAGATCGTTCGGTATGCTCAAAGAGCTTCATGTATCTTCTCACCCCAGTCTTTTTTGCGATTGCCGACGATTTTGGCGAGGAGTTTGCAAAGAGTCTTGTTGAATGCTTCAGCCAACCCATTAGCTTGGAGATTATAAATTGTTGAAGTTCTCCAATCTATGTGGAATTTGGCGGCTAATGCATGTATTGTTCTATTTTTGAATGGCGTACTATTGTCCGACATAATTTGGTTAGGGGTGCTAAATCTATAGATAATATAATGTTTGACAAATTGGGCAATTGTCTCTCTCGTGACCTCCCGTAGAGGGATGGCTTCGGCCCACCTGGAGAAGTAGTCTGTTGCAGTTAGTATGAGCTTGTGGCCTTTAGAGGATGGTGGGAAGGGTCCTACAATCTCCATTTCCCATTCTGCAAAGGTCCATGTAGGTGCCGTTGGATGCAAGAAGCTTGGGGGTCTTCTTGGCATTGGGCCAAAGACTTGGAACTGATGACATGCGCGGGCGTACCGATTGCAATCCACATACATGGTGGGCCAGTAAAAGCCCTTGAGTTTTATGTTGTTCTTCATCTTGTCCCCTACCTGATGGGCGCCGCATAGCCCTGAGTGGATCTCACGCATAATTATCGTTCGCGTAGGAGAACGAACTTATCTTTTTCATGGACAAGCCTGTACAATTGATCTCCTATCAGCTGATATGATGTTGCCCTCCGCATTAGCTGAACCTCTTGAGCCCTATCTTAAGGGAGGCAGCCCTTCTTTATATCAATAATTGGTTGATGCCAATCTTGCCCCTCTTCCTCGGCAGGATCGGTTTCTTCAGTTATATTGACCTCAGAAGTTTTGGAGTTAACATCTTCGTCCAAAACACTTGGCATGAGCGTCCTGTGCCTGACGGTTATATTCAATTCCTCTTCAGACGGAAGTTTGATGGCAGAGGCCAACTTGGCCAGAGCATTGGCCCGAGAATTATTGCTCCTGGTGACGTGATCTATTTCAAACAGGTAAAATTTCTCCTTGAGCCGCATCACGGTGGTATGGTAAGGAATTAGTTCTTGCTTTCTGACATCATAGTCGCTTAGGACTTGTCGTATGACGAGCTGCGAATCCTCATAAACTTTAATACACTTGATATCCATTTCTAAGGCTAACTGGAGCCCGATAATTAGTGCTTCATTTTCCGCTTCATTGTTTGTTAAGGACTTCATAAGCATACAGGAATTATGCAGGATTCCTCCTTGGGGAGTCATAAAGACAATTCCCACTCCTGACGTGAGGCTTGTGGTGCCATCAGATTCCTTGACTGTTCGGGAGGCACCATCAAAGTAGAGCTCTCAGCATGGCACATCAATCGTGGAGACATCTTCTTTTCGTGACGGGGCAATCTGAAGCTGGCCCTACGCCCCTGATTGGGGTAGGAATGTTTCTTCATCAGGGAGTCCAATGTTGAGAGGAGAATCTGTCGGGACTGGGTGTGCCGCCGAGAACTCCGCCATCCCTTGTCCCTTGATTGTCTTTTGAGGGACGAAGGTTATGTCAAACTCTATGAGGAGTAATGCTCATTTTCCAAGTCTCCCTGATAGTACAAGCTATTTGAAGAGAAACTTCAGTGGGTCGGTACTTTGAAATTAACTCCACCTGATGGGAGAGGAGGTAATGTGGTAACTTTTTCACGGCGAATACCAGTGCCAAGCATATTTTTTCCATTGGAGAATAGTGGTGTTCAGGGCCAACCAGCTTTCTACTAAGGTAGGACAACAGTTGCTCTTTGCATTCTTCATTTGTTTTTGCCAGTAGAGCGCTTCCAGATAAGCATCTATGGCAGCAATGTAGAGTATCAGTGGCTTCCCTTTGATTGGTGCTTCCAATACGGGGGGAGTGAGGAGGTATTCTTTAATTTGCTTAAATGTATCTTGGCGCTCCTAGTCCCATACGAATGGTGCATCTTTTTTCATTAATTTCTCAAAAGGTGCACATCTCCCTGAAAGGTTAGATATGAACCACCTAATGTAGGCTAGTCTTCCCTGGAGAGATCTCCATTCAGTTATGTTTCTCGGTGGCAGCAACTCCCGAATTGCCTTGATTTTATTGGGATCTATTTTTATGCCCCGATATCTAACAATTAAACCGAGGAATTTGCCACTTGAAGTGCCAAAAAGCTCACTTCATTGGGTTCATTTTGAGTCGAAATTGTCGAAGTCTTTCGAAAATCCGACGCAAATCGGCCAGGTGATCTTCCCGCCTTTGGGTTTTGACGACGAGGTCATCAACATAGCATTTGACTGAATCGTGGAGTGGACGTAGATTGCGGGTAGCAATCGAACCACCTAAAAACTATCTGTCTCGTGTGGTTTGCTTTGTCCAATCTGTTATTTGATTGATTGCACACCTATCGCTCGATCAATCTCTTCTCAGATAGTGCTTCTGTTCGCGAGTGTTGGGTCCTATTGCCTGTGAGGTCTCGAATTATTTTAGTTAGATCGAATTGGGGGTGATCTATTCAACCCCTCCCCTTCTAGCTCACCTTCCGCCTTGTCTGTCACATCTCCATGGTGGCCGTCGCATCCTCACCTGCCAAACAAGCAACTCAGACTAGGTCAACAACTTTGTCTTGCCAAGAGTGCAATTGCAATAGGAAGACTCCCTCCAAAGTAATCAAACACTTACCCAAACAGCTCCCAGCCGCTGTGGGTGCTGGCTCTCCCACCTGTCCAGGCTCTCCGCCCAGTCCCTCAGTCGGGACCTCAACCCCCGATGTCTCTGCCTCCTCTGCACAATCCAGACAGTCGCGTCAGTGACTGGAAGTAAATAAAGTCACTACTTACTGTCACCACCAGAAGCCCTTACCTGAATGGGCTACTCCTGCACCTTCCCACGACTCGAAGTGGAGGAAGGCCTTAGCATTGGGCGCTATCTCGTCCATCAATCGGAGAAAACTCTCTGTGTCAATCTCACACTCAGCTCCCTCCGCATAGGGAGGGTCCTCCTCCCGTGGGGGCGAGAAGGTCGCCTCTGCCCTAGCCTCCACGGGATCTACAAGATAGAAACCTAGTAATACGGGATTAGTCCACCACCCTGGCTAAATTGGCTAAGAGCAAAGAAGGTAAACGACACTTACTCAAGGTTGTCTTTACCTTGACTGCCCCGCCAGCCTCGAGTCCTCCAGAAGACTCGCCAGTCTCGGCCACTGCAGCCTCTACTTGGGAGCGTTTTCACCTCGACTGTGAACTTTTATCCCTGCTCCCCGAGGATGCTTCCGTGGAGGGGTTATCCCCCTCCCTCGCCGAACCTGTCAACAGACACAGCATTATGCAATGTCAGTGTCATAACTAGAAAGCGACAAATGAAAAAGGGATGGAGTATCCCAAACAAGGTCATACCTGGAGCCCCGAAGGGGGTTGGTGGCAATAGTACCAGCTGCTCCAGCTTCAGTGCCAGCACCCGGGCTTCATTCGCCACGGCCTCCCAGATGTCCCGCAGAGTGCGGGCGCACTCAATCTGGCACAAGAACTCCACAGGCCCGGTAGACCCGATTGTGTGAGCAATGTGCCGCTGCCAGTCGTCGATCACTGAGTTGGCAAAGCTCCCGTACGGGAGCTCCCGACCTAGCGAACCCTAGCTCTGAAAGTCACAATTGGCCAAAAATTGGGCCCACCAGGCCTTAGGTGCCCTCGGCCGGGACACCTTCCCACCTATCGCCGCTGCTCTCGCTGAAGTTTGCACCAGGGGCTTCAGTGCCCCACCACTGCTCTGACTCCCAAAAGTCGAACCCCGGCCACCCCGGGGCCACTGCTCCATAATCCACTCGATGTCTCGACGGATCCGAGCGATGTGGGTCCTCAGGTACCCGTCGTCTAGCGTAATAGGGGGCAAATACTCCCTCAGCAAGTGGCTCCCCTCCGCTTTCCGGATCGCGGAGGCCTTCTGACGATACAGGTAGTTGTGCTCGAACCACCACTTGGCGTAGTGAATGTCAAACCTCCCTCAACGTCCTTGTCCCAGCATTGGGAACTGCTCCGACTCCTGGCTGCTGTAGAAGTCCCACCATGCTACCACAAGTAGGTGGGTGTCTCTGCCCCGATACTGCCTCCCTTTTAAAGAGAACTCCCAATTCGGTGGGATACCCTGGTCGTACCCAAAGCTCCTCGTGAATCGATGTGGGTAGTACGGCTCCAAGGAACTCATCGTTGACTAGTGCAACGTCAGCACCACCGATAGAGTACTCAGTATCCACTCCGTCTACAGCCCGGCATCTGCCACCTCCTGACCGGGATCGGCACTGGTCGCCCCTCCCCCTGAAGCCCCTAGGAAGAGGCTGGAGTCCCTTATGGTGCTGTCAAAAGGTAGCCCTCCTCACCCCTTGCGGGCAAGTAACAAAGGGCTCGCCTAGCCCCCTCCAGCTGCGCCTCTGCGTCCCCGTCGGGCTGTCCGGGAAAGCTAAACAAGAGTGGTGCCATCGGATTCCTCACTGTCCCCCACATTACCAAGCCTGGAAATAACAACCCGGCCCACACACTGAGGTAGTGGGTCGGCAAGACTATGCTCCTCTCTCTCGGCATCGGGTGCGCTGCCAGAGCTCCCAGCCCCTGGTAGATATTGGCCAGTGCAACAGGAGCTAAAGCCAACTGTCTCCCCTCTACTAACAGACAGGCCGGCCATAACAGCTCGGCCCTCAGCAGACCATCCTCCCCGTGCAGAACCACGAACGTCGCCAGCCAATAAGCCAAATAGGCGGTGAGGTGTGTCACATCTGGCAGACCATGGGGATTCCACCCTTCCTGTGGCGCATACACATATCTGGAGTACGTCCGGAAGTGTAGCTCCACCTCAGTGTACTCCTCCCATGGAGTCTAGTCTCTGGCAAACTCCAGATAAAAGCAGAATGACCCGTTGTAGAAATGACAGACCCATACATTCAGTGGCACTCTCGAAGTCTGTGCTGCTCTCTCTCTCCCTGCGAGAGCCAAGTCCCTCCAGGTCTTCAGGAGGTACCGATAGCTGAAAGGTACCTGGTACCTCCCTTGTCTGTCATTGTGACTACGGTGGAGGTCATCCAACACTACCTCCTTGTATCCCTCGCCGCTGATCGGCAACCCAAAAATCCTAAACAGAGACCACAAGTCCAGTGAAGTCTCCCCCTCTGCTGTGGCCACCGTGTTCCAATGGTGGTTGAAGCGCTCTAGCAGCCCCTATAGCAACCCTGTGTAGCAGGGGTACGCATACAAGGCTGTAGTCACAGCATACCTGATCCCTGCTCGTTCCAATGGCACTCGGTAGTGATGGATAATCCCCATCAGCCACTCCGTGGTACCCTGACGGTAGTAGTGCGACGGAATCACGGCCCAGCAACCGTACCAGCTAGTGACAGTCTGTCACTTGACTCCATCTAGCATGATGTTGTCATTATACCCCTCTCCAGCATACTGCAAGCCTGCGGGCTCCAACACCAGTCCGGCGGTCCCCTCTGTCTCAGTGCGATGGTGACTGTGCAAATCCCAAGAAGCGAGCCCTAATGGCCCAACTCTGACCCCTGACCTCTCTACTCCGCCAAAGAACCCCAGGCACTCAGCACTGGGGAACTATCGCTGCCTCTAGTAGTCCTCCGAGAAGCTAGGGTAGCTGTAGGAGGCTACCCCATGCAGGCTATCCTTGCCGATCAAAATGGCCCACTCAAGCTGACGACGGGCTCCAGGAATCCGCGAGTCATCCTCCTCCATGCCACGAGGAATGTAGCTCCGGAGAAACTCAAACAAATGCTGATCCAGGGGGAACTCCAATGGGTAGCCTCCACTCCTGTCATAGATGTACATGTTGTCAGCCTCCTGAATCCTGGCCACCTCCACGGTCTCGACTCCAGCGGCTCTCTCGCCAAGGGGACCCTCAGCCACCACTATATGCCCACTATCCAGCTGCTCTATGCTAGCCACAGAAACCATCGGCGGGCCCAGAGGGGGCATCTGTCAATCGGTCCTCCGCACCCAGTGATCCTCCTCGTGGGCCATCCGTCTCGGGACCCGTCCATCTCTGCCAAAGCGTGGCATAGCTGCAAGACAAAGCATAGAGAAAGGGTCAGAACACCAACAAATCAACATACACAGCACAACAAAAATAAAGCCATATGAAGTGTCAAAATACAACTACAATAGCCTGGAACAGGAGTCTCACGGGCCGAACGCCCTCGTCTCTACCTCCGACGCACGACCCGTGGGGGGCATTTGTTGTACCTGGACTATTTCCTGGCAAAATCACAAGAAATGAGGGTTCGGGCATTCCACTAAACACCCTCTAGGCACGGGCTATCCAGCCCTTTCTACAATCCCATGGGTCACTACAAGGGCGCTGACCGGCCTGCCGTGATGCACAACGACACAAGCAACTCCCCGGAGTCAACTCCGACCACTCACATGTGGGCCTTACCCGTATCCTGCATCGCCGCCCGGGCCAACCCGGGGGCACCCCGACATCGAGCCACGCCATGTGGTACCCAGAAAAAAGGGCCAAGGGGGCCGCCCAGAAGCAACCCCCCTCAAGGTCAAAGGGAGACCTAAGTAAGTTAACCATGGGCTTTGGAGGCCCACCGCACGCATATATGGCTCATGCGGGTATGTTCGGCATTCCGTCGAACACCTTGTGGGCGCATATGTTCCAGCCCATCTACACCAAACCACGGGCCAACCCATGGTTCTAGCCCCTCAATTGGGTCCCACAATGACCCCCCCAGCATGTCGGGCCCAACCCCGACACTCAGACACGTGGCAATGAGCCATTTGATCCTAGCATTCGGGCCAACCCGAGGCTACCCTTGACAACCCACCGTACAAAGCAACACACAGCCCGAGGCATGGCTCACAGTCACAAAGTGCCTCCCCTTAGCTCCCACGGGCTACCGTCATCAACCCAAGACCCGCCGCGTGGCCCCTCAGCCACCTACTCAAGTTGTTCGACAATCCGGGGCGTGTCGGACATTTACCCGAACACCTTGCGAGCGGCTACGACAACCCAAAGAACGGCGCCCCCACGGGCCCGTACCAGCCTCTCGAAGATCAAAGTTCGTCAAAGGACAGCCCCGAATGACGCAAGAAGACCCCTAGGGTTACGATCGCCTCCGGGGCCAGTTCACCCCAGGGGCAGCCGCGTACACCAGGGAGGGTGAACATCCTTGGGGGACGCACCCTCCCTCTAGCCCAGTGGTCCCATGGCCCCACTCCATCCCAGTTCATCCGATCTACGATCCTACAATGCAGTTCCAGTTCCGTACCAGTTCGAGAAGTCAATACGTGAGCACGAGAGCACAATGCTACAGCACGGGGAATTCCTCAAGTCCGGCATGCTCGTAAGCTTCC